>SNQJ01S0022584.1:0-31069 GCA_010110895.2 Picea sitchensis
TAATAACTATTAGAAGAGAATACATTATTAATATTGTTTGGATATTATGACCATCAATTATCTCAATTTAAATTATACTTCAACCCAAGGAGTACAACTAAAATATGATCAATAGAGTACCACCAAAAATCCCTTCCACTTATTTATGATCAATTTGACCCTTAACATATAAACAAGAAGGGAATATAATAAATGATTAATGAAATGAATAACTACAACAAGAAGAAGTAATTCATTGATAATTTATCCTACCTTCTATTGAAACAAAAGCTGCACTTGATTAAAGTAATATTATGGTTCATAATACTATGAATTGAAATCTATTAGGCCACATTTTAATATTTTAACATAGTCAAGAGAGATATCCATTTTACGTGTTCATATTTCTAATTCGGAACTTTGCTCTTGGTCCATACTGTAAGTAATAAATTGTGCAACATACATTAATTTATGTATATCTATATCTATATATATAGATATATAGATATATTTTCTTAAATTATGACAGGTTCTTTTTCTTATGATAGAAGGGGTCATAACCACCAGATGTATGTGTGTACATTTTAATTTGATTAAAGTTGATGTATAACAATACAACCACACAAAACTGCATTCTACAGATATTGAAATAGCTCGCAAGCTAGGGCTAGGGCTCACCTTCGAATGCTAGCGATCTGAGCCAATGATCCATAGCAATGGCACCCTCTAGGGGAGGGGAGCCAGCACCCCTCCCCCCTCAACGATAGATTCCTTTCGCAAGATTTTGGCTTCCCAAGGCAAGAATCTTCCAGTGGCTAAACCTCCTAGCTTTTTCAAGAAACTTGACTCAATCCCGAAGATATAATTACCCCCGAACCACCCTATGCATGTAGCAGTATCTTTGTCAGATCGAGGCATGATGGGTCAATTCATGGGGCTTTGGTCGTCAGCTCAAACTATAGACAGCTGGATCCAAAGAAACTGGCGTTCGTTGATCAAAAGTAGCATAACCTGTTATGTAGTAGGAAGAGGATTCTTTATCTTTGAATTTATTTCTCAAGAAGATAGAGACCTCATATTTAGAAATGGATTGTATTTTATGGGAACTCAAGGAATGTATCTAAACTAATGGATGCTAAGCTTTGATCCAGTGGTTGAAGTGCCAAAGGATGTCCCGGTCTGGGTCAGGCTCCCAAATCTCTCGATCCACTGCTGGAACCCTACTTCGCTCCAGGCAATCGGAAATGGACTCGGTCAATATATTGATAGGGTGGACCCCAAAGATCAATACTTCTGCGCACGCATTTGTGTAGAAGTGGACTTAGAAGTGGGCCTTCCAGAAGCAATCAAGTTAAAGGTTGGAGAATGACATCATTACTAGAAACTCAATTAAGAACAATTGTCATTCAAATATAGGGGTTGCCACAAATATGGCCACTTTCAACGGAACTACCCCAAGAAGCCAAACAAGGAGAAGGAAAATGGAGAAGGTTGGAAACAACCAAGGAAAGGGAAAACTACAACAAGAACAAAAGGACCAAGGAATGAAAAGACAACACCAACACAACCCATAGAAAATGAAACTCAATCAGTAGCAATGGTGGAAAAAAACCCAAGAAACCTAGATAAGGGCCATGCAATAGAAAAAGCAGGAGATAACCCACAGGAAGATTTGACAGCAGAGGACATGCAAGGGAACTCACCACAAGGAACAAGGGAAGCACCAACGCCAGAACCAGAACAAGAGTAGGGGAAGAACACGGCAGGAAATAATACCAGGCTGGAAACAGAGGAAGGAGAGGTCTCCTCTGATAGCAACTACGAGGGATCAAGCAACAATATTCTAACCCCAAATAAATCTGATAGGGGAAGGAAATCAAAAAAATAAGAAAGAGATCAGGAGACATACAAAGATGTCCTAAGTGGGTTGCAACCAACAATAAGATAGTTGATCAATGTAAGACAAACAATAAACCACTCAAGGGCTCTGCAAGGAGCCCAAACTCCCCCCCTAGGTAAGCCATGAATCTAACCTCCTAGAATTGTAGAAGTTTCGACAGAAAAGAAAAGGAATAGGCGCTCAAAGACATCATCAAAAATTCCCAAACCGAGATCCTTCTACTCCAGGAGACCAAGATGGAAGAGAAAAACTTCCTCAATAGGATAAAAGAAATGTGGAAATTCAGTCAATGAATAGAAAAAAGTGCAAGAGGTGCCTTAGGAGGTATCAACACTATTTGGAATGCCCTGAAGTTAGATCTACTCCAACCTTCTTCACAAAGAAATGGGACAATGGGTAAGCCTCTTTAACCTTTAAGTTCTAGTCCTGTTGGAAGAAAAAAAAGATTGTTGGGACACACTGAAGGAATTATTTCTCTCAAATGATCTAGACAATATCATCATAGGGGGGGATCTAAATGTAACCTTAGCCACAACCGAGAAAGAGGGGGCTCCATAGTGCGAGATCCAATGAGAGAATGGGTCGAAGATATTATGTCAGAATGGGAGCTAGAAGATGTCAAACCAACTAAAGTTAATTACACTTGGTCGAATAAGAGGGTAGGCCCGGGGCACATCGCAGCAAGGCTAGACAGGTTCTTAGTTCAAAGCTCCTTATTGCTTCTAGATCCTCCTGCACATTGTGTAAGATCATAAACCAATCCTATTGGAAATCTCATCTGACAAAAAACTAGGACCAATCCCCTTTAGAATTAGTCCAGCATGAATACAAATCGACACCTACCAAAACCTGGTCACCAAAATCTGGAATGAACAAATCAGAGGCTCAACCTTCTTTGTTTGGGAAGAAAGGCTCAAAAGACTAAAGGCAACACTAAAATCTTGGGCCAAAACCCACTCAAGTCCCATAGAAAAATGACAAGAAGCCCAAAAACAATTTGAGACACACCAAATGGAATTGGAAGAAAGGAATATCACCCAGGAAGCTATGCAGCAAGAAGAGAATCTCCAGAGGAAATGGCATCAAGCATGAAGAGAGGAAGAAAACTTCTGGCATCAGAAGTCGCGATGCCTCTGGCTGGAAGAAGGGGATAAAAATACCATCTATTTCCACAAACAAGATGAGTCCATAAAGCAATTTAAGAAAGTTTCTTAAATTCAGGTCCAAAATCAGACAATAACAAACTTTGAGGGAATAAACGAGGTTGCAGTTGATGCATTTGAAGCCCTCTACTCAGAAACGCAGATTTCTACCATAAATACCAAAGACTACCCCCTCTCTCTGGTCCCGACCCTCATTCAGGAGGATGTGAACAACAAGTTAACCAGAGAAATTCATTAGCAAGAACTAAAAGAGGCATTGGACTAAATGATCCCTGATAAAGCCCCAAGGCCATACGGCTTCACCACTAGATTCTATCAAAGTAGCTGGGACATAATCAAATCAGACCTGAAAAAGATGATCCAGAAATCCTAGAAGTGCAGCAAGTTAGGAGGAAGAATCAATTCATCTTTCCTAGCTCTTATTCCTAAAGAAAAAGGGGCAATCAACTTTGGAAGATTCTGCCCAATCTCACTGTGAAACACTAGCTACAAGATCCTAACCAAAGTGATATCCAACAGAATAAAAAATATCCTCTCAGGCATCATTCCGAAGAACCAATGTGGTTTTGTAAAAGGCAGACATATAGTGGACAACATCATTTTAGTTCAAGAAGCCCTGCACTCTAGCATTCACTGAAAGGACAAAGGTATGATAATTAAGCTAGATCTTGCTAATGCTTTTGATAGAGTAAGACACAAGTTTCTTTTCAAGGTCATGGAAAATTTTGGCTTCTCCCTAGCCTTTATAAGCTGGATAAAATCTTGTATTGGTTCCCCTTGGATAGAAACTCTAGTGAATGGTCGAGCAACCAGACTTTTTCAAGCCACCAGAGGTCTCCATCAAGGCCGCACTCTCTCTCCTCTTATTTATGCAATCCAGGCCTCAGTTCTTAGCTTCCAATTGGACCACATCTAGACACACAATAATCTTCTCAGCCTAAGGATATCTCCAGGAGTTAAAGACATCAACCATATCCAATTTGCAGACGACACATTGCTGTTGGGAGGGGCGAATGTGCAGACAACAAAGAAATTCAAAAAAGAGATATATAGCTAAGCAAAAGTCTCTAGCAACATGATAAGCCTACCCCAAAGTAGGATCTATGGCTGGAACATTACTCCAAGGTAAATTTTGGAAATATCTAGAGTCTTGGGGATGGAAGGCTACATAGCCTGGGATGCATTTCAATATCTAGGAGTCTTGATTTTCAAAACTAAACCTTTGGCCTCTAATTGGAACCCGCTGATAAAAAAGTTAAAAAATAAAATAAACTCTTGGGGAGAAAGATGGATTAAACTGGCAGGTAAAATGGTCCTCATAAAAGTAGTGCTAGAAAGCATTCCAATATATCAAAGCTCTTTATTACTAGCACTAGTCACAATAATCCAAAAAATGGAAGCGTTGTTCAGAAGATTTCCCTGGAAAGGAGGAAACAACACAAGAAGAAAGATGCATCTAATAAGCTGGGAAAAAGTAGCCAAACATTTCTTAGAAGGTGGCCTCCATTTTAAAAATATGCATGTTCAAAATATATCCCTAGGAGATAATATTCTCTAGAATTTAATCACGGTCAAAATATATCCCTAGGAGATAATATTCTCTAGAATTTAATCACGGGGAAATCATCATGGAGCAAAAGAGCGCTCTAGAAGAAATACTTCCGAGGTCCAAGGAAAAAGTGCCTCGATCGTCCAGCTTTGGTGGAGAAAGGGTCTCCAATTTTCTCCCTTTTCCAAAAGGCATTGGAACACTTTAGACTGAATCTCACTTGGATACCAGGGAATGGAAAAGAAATCAACATTTGGGAAGACTCAATCATGGGAGACCCACCTCTAGGATTGAATCAGGATCTTAGAGGACTCAAAGAATGGATGAAAACTTAGAACCTAAGAAAGATATGGGACATCTCAGTATGGAGTAATGATGAGAAAAAAACTTGGCTAAGGTGGGAAGCAGCGAACAAGCCTCCGGATTTAGAAGAAGAATGGAAAAAGTTGACTCTCTCTTTGAAGGGGAAATCCCCGTTAAAGGAAGGGAAAAAAAACAAAAGAGGTTGGGAAGTCTCTTCCAGAGTTTACTCTATGGAAATAGGGTACCATCACACAACAACATTCTGCAAAGAAATATGGACATACAAACCCATCCCTAAAATAGATTTGTTCATGTGGACCTTGGTACACAGAGGAATCCTCACAAGAGAAAATCTAAGAAGAAGAGGTTGGGAAGTCCCTCATAGATGTCCCCTTTGTACTCAAGAAGAAGAAACAACAGACCATTTCTCCTAAGTTGTGCTTATTCTAAGGAGGTATGGAGGTTGACCCTGGGGCTTCCTACTCCTCCTGAGCTCCCTCGAGGGGCCAATAGCCTGCTCCACAATTGGAATTCTCTTTGTCCCTTCCAAACAACAAAAAATGGTCAAATTTCCAACCTCTAGAGTACTATCCCCAAATTCGTTCTCTGGAAAATCTGGCTAGAAAGAAATAATAGGATTTTTAGTGAGATAGAAAGCATCCCTACTCACATTGAAACCAAGATAAAGGCCCTTTTTGGGGAGAGTGCCTCCTACTTCTGTAAGGCTAAGAACTCCAGGCCACTAGAGAAAGCAGAAGAACATTGGATTGACCATTTCAACATCCAAGACCAACAGTAGCAACCCAACAATAACCCCCACAAGGAAGAATGAGAAATCAGAATGGAAGAGAGAAACTTCGAAGACTGGCAGAAGAGGGAGAAAATGCATATTTTATTCTTTGATGGGGCCTCCAAGGGAAACCCAGGCTTAGCAGGGGCATGAGGGGTCCTGGTAAACCCCGGCGGGATCCCGAATTTCATCTTTTCTTGGGGACTAGGAATAGAAACTAGCAACAAAGTAGAAGCACTAGCTCTCTGGAAAGGTCTCCACCAAGCTATCAAGCACAATATCCAATACTTGGTCATAATTGGGGACTCTTGGTTAATAATTCAAGCCCTAATAAGACGTAAGAGCGTTAAGAATGCCTGGATCCAACAAATGCTGGTGAAAATCCATCTCCTCCTCAACAAGATTAGAACTTATAGAATTTTCCACGTCCTCCAAAGTCTGAATGCTAAAGATGATGCAAAGGCTAATAAAGGTGTCCTCTGCAGAATAGGAACCATGCACCTTAACGGAACCATCAATGAAATTGCAATACCATAAGTCAAGGGGTCATTACAGAAAGATAACGAAGAGGCAATTTGACAAAGCAAGTTGCCAAAGGTTTGGAGGTACAGGTGAGATCCTGAGGCCTGGCAAGACACAGATATCCTATGGAACGCGTGCCAAGTGAATCATTTGGTCGTTGAACCCATTGGGATCACCCATCACTCCAACCCGACGCCCAAGCTGCCAAGATCGAGCGAATCACTTGGGAGAAGCGGAGGCGAAGATCTTTGAGTTTAAAAGAGGATGAAGGGAAGGGAATACGCATTCCAAGAACCCATGGAGGCAAGTAAAGCATCCTCACAATGAACGGTTGTTTAGGGACAGGAGGTGAGCACAAGGCAAGAACTTCTCAGGTAGCCCACGCAAAGCAATGGCATCCATCTCAGGCAACAATCCCATGTTTGAGGAACAACTGAAGGCGCTAGAGGACAACGTGCAACACCTCAAGTAGCTGCTGCAAAACCAACTCGATTTTCTTGAAAATCTTGACATCGATGTAGGAAGAAGGTTGGAGATGTTGGAAGCATATATCACTTCCACCAAATTCGGACTCTTGGAGGAGATTGGGAATCTTCATCAAACTATCAAGGGGCCAAAGCAAGATCTGGAAGGCTGAGTAACCCAACAAGAAGAGAAAATGGCACAATTGAACAAAGATTGGCAGCAGGAGCGAATTCAGCCCAAGAAGGGTGGGTCCAAGTAATTTGGAAGGCCACTTAAGTCTAGGACTGGCTTCATAGAAATAACGTTGCGAAGAAGGCATTTTGTATAGAAGCCTCCACATATTTTGAATATGTTATGTTTAATCCCATATAGCCAGGTAGGAAATTGTTCCTCCTGGTCTTGTATCTGGTTTTCTGCGCATTGCTCACTCTTTGTGTACTAGCACCTATGGCTCTAGACAACTTTTCTTTAATCAAAATCCATTACCCGTTTCTGTCAAAAAAAAAAAACAATACGACCACACAAAATTTATTCAGCAAATTACAACAATAAGAAAATTGCCATGTCATACACATCAATTAAAAATGTGAAGGTTATTAAAATACTGGATCAAAACTCGGTCCACACATAATAGTTTATCAGTCTTTGTGCCAATAATCATGAAACGAGAATATCTAAACAAGTGTTACGGGTGATAGCAATAACTATTGCCAATATTTTGGAGTCGATGGCCAAACTGCCCAAAATAAAATCTTGCTACCGAAAATCATTGGAATACTTGCATGGGTTAAAAGTTTGCGTCACGTCACAATCCTAACAATAGTCAGTTAGAATTTAATCCTACACCAAATTTTGAACATATATGCACAAAAAAGCATTGCAAAGGATACCCCATTCTGGAAACTTGGAACATTATAAGACTTTACGATAGCTACTTAGAATGAGGTTTTTATAGAAGGGCCATCATAAGTTCATACTATATGGTGCTTAACGTTTCAAGTGAAGAATAGTCTAGACTTCTAGATAATAGAATCATTAAATTACTTAGATCAAGGTTTGACTAAATCCGGTGCCTGCTTGCTTCGATAATGATAGGACTATGATAAGTTAGAGTAGAAAAGGGTGTGGAAGAATGCTTCGAGCCATTGCAACGTACTGAGTAGGAAAGAAGTTATGAGATTAAAATATTTTATTAATTATCATGGAGATAAGGTAAGTATTAACTCAACCCTTGAATTTATTCCACTAAATATCAAGGTTGAGGGGTACGTTCTTAATTATGATCGGTTTATGCTAAAAAGAGATTTGAGAAAAGTACTCATGAACGAGCTCATGATTGAAACTCTTGCAAACCCAAAACCGAGAAGAAAATGCGTTAGATTCCAATATTTTGTACCTAACCACAAATCAAACTTATAAAGAATATGGCTTACCTTGAATATAAGTTTACACCAAAATTCCTAGTTTTGGGGAAGATTTGTGCCACCATTAAAAATGGGAAAAGAAACAAGAACAAGGCGTAGAAAAGAAGAGTACCCAAGCCCCAAGATGAACTGACTATCAAACGGTCGATGGGTCCTTCAGTTTAATGCCATGAAATTTTTATATATTTTATTTTATGAATTTAACAGAACGAAATAATCTCTTGACTAGAAGATTTGAGCTTTGGATAAGTTCTTAACCTGAAAGGCTTGGATGTATTCCAATCTAGCAGGAACTTCGTGAGAACAAGGCCAACCAAGATTCTTCTGACTAATGAACAACAAGTCGGCACTTTATTCATCGTTAACTTGGAACGAATTTTTCTTAAAATAATGCATCTTTTCTTTGAGACTCTTGATACAATATCAGTATCGACTGATAACCATATTTTTTATTGGAAGAAAGATAAAAAAGAAGAACTAATATGATGTGATCTATTTAATTCAAATTGTTGTGGGTGTTCTTTGGACTTCTCAACACAAAAGGGTTTATGTCAATTAAAATATTAGTGAGAATATAATTCCGTCAATAGAGAAGCAATAGAAATACATTCATCAAGAAGCTATCGCCACATACTAGTTAGCAGAAATATCAATTCCATGCCCATTAAATATGTTGGCATAGGGGCAGACCCAGGGTTCACTCGAAGAGCTCACCAATAAGCCCTAGCTACTAGCCCTTTTGGCAACACCTGCGAAGTAGATGCAGTCTCCCCAGAAGCAGCTATGAGGGGGTTGCAAGATAGATATGTCTACAACCAGGGGAATATCAAGTGGATCTAGTACAACATCAACACAACATGCATCTATCTCTTATCAAGCTAGATCTACCCTGCACAGTTATAGATATGATCTAATACAACAATGAAAATAATCAATATAACAATGACAGAGATCAAAGCATCAACCACACACACAACACAAGACGTACATGGTTCACCCTCTCTCTAGAGCTATGTCCACAAAACTGTGCTTATGATTTATTAAGGTAAAGCATACAGTTCTTGTTTACACTCTCAGCTAGCAGATCTTCTTTCTTCTCTGTCCTTCTCTCTCGTTCCTGCGCACCTAGCTGCAAGACTTGATCTTCGCACACAGCTGAAGATATTACAATACTAGAAGGATCTCTCACTTAGCACTTCTTTCTCACAACACAATAATCTCTCACCACTACAATAGAGTTAGATTGACAACAATATCCTACCAAACCAAAAGTACCAACCCAAACTAGGCCCTTTAGACCTTTATTTATATATTATAATAATTCACCGACATCCTTAGGCTGAAACCTAGGTGCCAAAACCCTAGATACCAAAACCCTAGGTGTCTAAAACCCTAGGTCAAGTTGACCCATTTTTTCTAGGCTTCACCATCTTGTCTTTCCTTCCTTCTCGTGTGGTTATCCAACGAATACAATGGTGGCTTTTCCATTTGTTGAGTTTTCCTTGATCCCTCTTCCTTGTTGATTTGTCATCCTCAATCTCCTCGTCCAACGGCTTGCATTTTCGTACTTCGCTCCATCTTTTCTTCTCTTTTGCTTACTTTGACCCAGTGACAGTCACTGTGTCTTTCGCAAAGTTCGATTTTCATATTTTCTTCCTTGTTCTTTGATTCCTTCCATAACCAAGGGTCAACAGGCCCCCAACACTCACCTGTGACTCGTCCCGAGGCACTTCAGATCTGATCCTTCTGTTTTACTTTGACTTTGGGTTGCGCAGGGAAGCCTTTTCTTTATGCTCTATTCCTTCTTTCCATCCTTGTGCAGACTGTCTTTTCTATGTCCGGTACCTAGTTTCAACTGCACCTAGTACCTAGACCCTTTTCTTCTTTCTTCTACTAAGGTCTGCAAGGCAACTGGTTGTCATAGTAGAACTTTAGCCGACTCCCATTCACTAATCCTTCCTTCCATTCTCCCTTCAATGTTTTCAATTGTGCAGCTCCTCCTTCTGTAACATAGGCGATTTCATATGGTCCAAGCCAATGCATTCTGAACTTCCCTAGGTGTTTTGTAAACTTATTGTCATACACCAGTACTAATTCACCTTGCTTGAATGTCTTCTTATTGATGTGCCTGTCATGATATGCCTTCTCTCTTTCCTTCTATACTTGTTGGTGGAAACCTGCAATAAATATGTCTTTTTCTAGTTCAACCAACTGTGAAAGCCTCTCTTGAACAGTGCCAGTATCATCCATACCTATAAAGGAAACGATTCTTAACCTTGGTACCAAGTATTCCATCGGGACAACAGCGTCAAGACCATAAACCAACTTGAATGTGATCTGCATTGTTAATTTCTTGCAAGTGGTTCTATAGGCCCATAGTACTATTGGTACTCTTAAATCCCAGTCATCCCTGTTCACACTACAAACCTATTTCAGTGTTGTCTCCAAGATGTTGTTGAATGATTCAACTGTTCCATTTGCTTGTGGATGGTATGGTGTACTCTTCTGATGGTGGACTGCAAATTATTCAGTGAGGGCTTCAACTGTCTTATTGATGAAGTGTGTGCCTTGATCACTCATAAGGGTCTTGGGGCATCCAAACCTGGTTATTATGTCATCAAATATAAAACATGCAGTTGTAGTTGCACTACAATCCTTTACTCTAGCTTCGGCCCATTTGGTTAAGTATTATGTCGCAATGATGATATACCTTGCTCCTATGCACTTTCCTGGTGGATTTATAGGTCCCACGAAGTCAATGGCCCACTTTTAGAATGCTTGTAGGGTCATCAGTGGCAATAATGGAATTTCATCCCTTCTGGATGGTTTTCCAACTCTCTGGCATACATCACAGGCTCTGGCATAATCTTTAGCATCTCTGTGTAAGGTAGGCCACCAAAGGCCAGCACTCGAAACCTCATGCGTAGTTTCTCTCCCTACATAATTTCCTCCTGCGATGAATTCATGAGCTTCTATGAGGATCAGTGGGCATTATGTCTCCATAACACACCTCCTTAATATCTCATTGGGTCCCATTTTGTATAGTTGACTCGCTATAATTGAAAAATCTATAGCGTGCACCACTAATTGTTTATTTTGGGGAGTTGTATACTCACTAGGTGTCATTCCTGTTGATAGGAACTGGACTATATCTGTGAAGTGGTCATCAATATTTCTAATGGATACCATTTGTGCATTTGACAGTGTATCCTCCAAACTGGTGGGTTCTTCACCATGTTCCAACCTTGACAAGTGGTCAGGGCCCTTGTTCATTCTACCTAGTTTAACTATGATCTCAAAATTGTATTATTGGAACAACAAAAGCCATATGCATATTCCCCCCCCCCCAACACTGGCTTGTTGAACAGGTATTTCAACGTAGAGTGGTTCGTAAACATTTTGAAGTGTCCTCCCAACAAGTAGTGGTGGAATTTTTGCAGCGCATACACCATGGCTAATCCTTCTCTCTCTGTAGTGGTGTAGTTAATTTCTGTTGTGGATAACTTCCCACTAGCAAAGGATAAAGGGTGATCGATGTCTCCTATTCTCAATTGTGCTAACACAAATCCTAAGGGAATGGATGTCGCATCGACATGCACATGGAACTCCTTGCTTCAATCTAGAAAAACCAGAATGGGCGCAGTCACCATCTTCTGTTTCAGGGTGTTGAAGCTCTACTGGCATTCGTCTTTCCAACAAAACTATCAATCTTTCTTCAACAACTTCTCCATTGGTGCTGTAATTTGAGAATATCCTTTAATGAATTTCCTGTAATAGCCAATATTTCCCAGCACAATGCACAGTTGTTTGACTGACATTGGATGTGGTAGATCAACGATAATGGTGATTTTAGAGGGATCTACCAGTAATACTTGCTTGCATACAATATGACCTAATAGCACTCCAAATGGTGAGAATAAGATGCACTTATTTAGATTTAAATCAATTTGATACTGCCTACATTTATCCAACATTAGTCTCAGACATTCAATATGGTTTTCTAGCAAACTAAACACAGTCCAATCATCAAAATATTCTTCTAGAAATTTATGCAAAAATTCTTTGAATGCTTCGAGCACCACCCTGGAAAAGATGGTTGGGGCATTATTCATTCCAAATGGCATTACTATATACTGATAAGACCCCCATTCTATGGAAAACATGGTCTTGTGGAAATCCTCCTTGGCAATCTGGATCTAATGGTATCCTGAGAATCCATCTGTAAAAGAATATACCTCCTGGCCTCCCACATTGTCTAATACTTCATCAATGAATGGTGTATGGAAAGGTTCATGTAGATAGGAATCATTAAACTTCCTAAGATCCACCCATATCCTGATTTCTCCTCTATTATTGTCTTATACCACCATAGGGATAATCCACTCTAATTCTCCGACAAGTTCAATAAACCCTTCTTCCATAATTCTGTAGAGCTCAATCTTCACTTTTTCCTTATATTTTGGGTTCAATCTATAGGGTATTTGCTTGAATATATTTGTACCTATTTTCAAAGGGATCCTCATCTCTCCCATAGGTCCTTTGATACCTTTCATATCAGTGAACTTGGTCAGAAACAAGTCCTGATATTTTTGCAACAACTCTGTAATCTTGTCAATGGTAGCAACATCCCAGTAATCTCTAACATTAGCAATATTTGGTGTCTCCTATTTCCCAATATTGACTTTTATAATCTTGATTGGCTAACCAATAAATGGTATCTCAACTCCTGTTCCTTCCACATCACTTTGGCCCTTTGTTTCAGTGATATTTACCTTCCTGGGATCATCATCGTCGGCGTTGATGTTGTAGCAACTCTGTAATTTTTGGAGAGGCGCAGTCCATTTGTCCTCTTATTGTTACAAAGGGAGGCTATATGCCTCTTCAAATACTTTATGTCTCACAATATGTAGTTCTTGGTCTACTGAAGGATATTCACTTTCAAATAAAAAGGTGGTTACAAAGTTCTGAATCATACCTTCCCAGTCTGTAGTGATGAGGTGCAGCTTTGATTGAAGGTACCAGTTGATAAGGGTTGTGTCCAGCCTATTAATGAATCTGTGCACCCATTTTTCTCGAGGAATATCACTCGAGGCATCTTCATAGCTTCGCACATGGTCCTTTGGACAATTTCGACCTGTGTATCTGACTTCGCAGCTTTCTACCTAGGCTGAGATCCACGTTGTCATCAAAGTTTGGAATTTTACCCAGTCTGTAATATTTCTTTTCTGGGTTCCCCACCATCATGTTGGTGTGGCTTTCAGGGCCTCATTCATTGCCAACAGCCTCTATTGTGTTGGCACATTTTCTTCAAAATCTGATAGGAAGGCTTCTAAAGGGTTCAGTCCATCAAATGTGGGTGATTTACTTACTGTTGTTCCAATCCAGCGAACTTCTCTGGTTAATCTGGCACATCTTATGGTAGATACTTCATACATTTGGTTTTTCCAGTTCTCCAGTTCTTTTTCTGAATCTGATGAACATGCGTTGTCACTTCACCAGCTCAGATTCCCATCGGTTGTAGGGTTGATGTAATCCTATTGTCTAGCTGCCAGTTTGTATATGTTTTCTAGTGCATATGCATAGTATTCTTCTCTGATGGGCTTTGTGTATCGTTGACCTTCATATGGATCTAAAGGTGCAATGACCCTAAGGTCATCCTTTTCAAAATTCATGTGTCTCTTCTTTAAATCAACCACTATGGAGTTATCAAAGGCCCAATCAATTCCTAATAGTGCAGGGTAAGGGCAATTATCATCAACAATTTCAATTACCTCCAAATCTACAAACATTCTCACTCCATCAATGTCCATAGGGACATGTTCCAATCTTCCAAAGGGGCTGACAACTTGCTGGTTAGCCATTCTAATCCTGATAGGGGAATAGATTAACCTCGGTTTTCCCATTAGTGTCAAAGTTTTCTTCATCATGACATTGACCTCCAACCCTAAGTCGAGGACTACATAGTTTATCTCATACTCTCCTATTTGAGCATTCACGTGTAATTCTTTATTTGTCCTTCTCCTTTTTTTGATTTTATGTACATCCCTATTCAGCAAGGGGTCTATCTTTCCTAGTTCATACTGTCTGATTAAGTTTTGTAGCTCTTGCAAAGTGCCTTTATCCTGAATCAACTTAACACAAGTGCATAAGAATTCCATGAGCTTGCTTACCTCTTTTCCCTCTTTTGGTGAAGCTGACTGATCAAATGCCTAAAGCATTCCATATTCTCTTATTTTTGGTTGTGTATTTGATGAGGAACCTTGATCTTCTTTGAATTCTTGCCTTGCTTCCTCAAAGATTTGTCTTCTTTCTTCACATCAAAATTTTGGGTCTTCTTTGTATCTTTCTTGATACCTGAGTCTTTTGCGATCTTTCCTTGGGTCATTCTATCCTCTCCTGTAGAAGTTCCCCCTCGAGTGATAACAACAAATTTAGGGTCTACTCCATGAGGTTTAGCATATATCAGTTGCACAAAACATTCTTCTATAACATGGTTGGAGGAGTTGCAATAGCTGCATGTAGTGTAAGGATTCTGACAATCCCTTGCTAAGTGTCCTGGTTGCACACAGTTGTAACAAATGATCTATCCTCGGCCTCGACCCATTCCTCATCCTCGTCCTCATCCTATGTATCCACCACGAGGATTGAAATTTCCTCTTCCTGGGGAGTTATACTGTGGAGTGTTTCCTTCTTGTTGTGCTTTGCCTTGGATCTTGTATATGTCACTCGATCTTTCGTGCATAAGGTCATAGGTGCTACAATCCCTATTTTCATGCCCCATATACTTACATAATGTGCAATATAAATTTGTGGGAGTCTGTACATACTTCTACATGTAATATCACTCACTTGTACGATGCCTATTTCTACAGACTTCACACCAGGGTAGTTTGAATTGCTTCAAGGGGCTTAGTGCTCTTGAGGCCAAATATTCATGGAATAAAGGAAAATATTCCTTATCATAGCCTTCTGATCTACATATTACACACTAGATATATTCTCTTTTATCCTTCCCCTTGTCCTTCTTCATATCCTCAAGCTACAGAGACAAACTAGTCAGCTGGCTCAAGATCTGGCTCATACTTGAGTCGGATTCTCCCATAGGGGTTGATTCAAGCTTCATAGTGATTTCCGATACTTCTACCTGCAAAGCAATATTATACTACATCATAGGAACTCTGATGTGTGGTAAAAGGGAAGTGATGAACCATTCATTATTCTATTCATCTGGGATCTGAAAAGTTAATCATCCTGTTAAGGTCTTGAACCTTTGATCGAACTCCCAAACAAGTTAGGCTACCTTTTTCTTGATCTCCTTCAGCTTTGCAATACATTGTGACTATGACTTAGGTTTCTTAAACTCTGCAATCAACATGTTCTTGATCTCATTCAGTGGCTTAGGTTATGCAAGTCCCTAGACAAGCTTCATGTACCATCTCAATGGGCGATCCCTTAGGGTAGTGCTGAACTGGGTCCTTTTAACAGCTTCATCATTGACATTTTTAATATTCCATACAGCTTCGCATAGAAACAAATGCTCATGAGGATATTTGGATCCATCTCCCCTAAAGATATGGAGCCTCATCTCATCTTCCATAGAGATACCTAGGTTTCATGTCTGAGTAGACGTTGAGATACTAGTAATAGTACTCTAAGGATTCTGGTGGGTCTGATTATTTTGATTATCTAGTGTTGCTGAAATAATAGGAGGATTAATAGTACTTACTTCAATAGTTTGCAGAGTTCCTGAAGTCTCGAGCTCATCCTGGCAAGGTTCTTCAACTTCTCCTTCCTCTATCCTAGCGGGTTCTGAATGTTCTTCATATGTCAGATGTGCCTCTTCTCCACTGTAGAAACCCTTTTCCCCGTAGTTTTGCTTAAATAGGTTTTCAAGGTGAACCCCTCTGAATACTCTCCCACTGCGCGTATGTCCAACTTCTTTATCATTGTTGCTATCTGAATTCCTAAACATTAGTCTTTTCAAATCCACTCGATCTACTATATCTTCAAGACGTTATGTTCATGCAACAACATCTTGATTTTCAGCTTCAGAAAGTGCAAAATTTTTCCTCTGGGTCCTTTGAAAAAGTATCTCTCGGCTTGGCTATATGATTCTACCTTGTCAACAACAAACTCTGTGATGTACCCTCCAATGGTACTATCGAACCAGTGATCTACTGCTCATGATACGGTGTTATCAACTTCCTTGACCTTCTTGATCAACTCCGATGTCCAAACCACAAAAAGTCTAGATCAGATCTCCAACTGGGTATCAACTAATCTAGCTAGCCACCCATACAACTCCTAATGGATTCCTCCAAATAATATCTCGTGTATATCCCTAAAAATGTACTTCTTCAACCAGTCCTCTAAACTAAGATTAGGGTTCTTGTTCTGGGCTTCAGCGAAGTTCTTTTCTTGATCTTCTATCCACTTTTGAGCTTTTGTCTTCGATGGGAACCACCTTGACATTCCCTCAAGAAGATTCTTTTCCCGACAATAGAACCATTTTTTGGCACAGGGCCTGACCCAGGGTTCACTCGAAGAGTGCACCAACAAGACCTAGCTACTAGCCCTTTCGACAACAACAACAACAACACAACATGCATCTATCTCTTATCAAGCTAGATCCACCCTGCACAGTTATAGATCTGATCTAATACAACAATGCAAATAATTAATATAACAATGACAGAGATCAAAGAATCAACCACACACACAACATAAGATGTATGTGGTTCACCCTCTCTCTAGGGCTACATCCACAGAACTATGCTTACGATTTATTAAGGTAAAGCATACAGTTCTTGTCTACACTCTCAGCTAGCAAATCTTCTTTCTTCTCTCTCCTTCTCTCCCATTCCTTCACACCCAGCTGTAGGACTTGATCTTCGCACACAACTGAAGATCTTACAATACCAGAAGGCTCTCTGACTTAGCACTTCTTTCTCACAACACAATAATCTCTCACCACTACAATAGAGTTACATTGATAACAATATCCTACCAACCCAAAAGTACCGACCCAAACTAGGCCCTTTAGACCTTTATTCATATATTACAATCATTTACCAACAGCCCTAGGCTGAAACCTAGGTGCCAAAACCCTAGATACCAAAACCCTAGGTGTCTAAAACCCTAGTTCAACTTGACCCACTTTTTTCGGGCTTTGTCAGCCTGTCTTTCCTTCCTTCTCGCACGGCGCTCCAAAGCATCCAACGGTGTCTTTTTCCACTTGTTAAGTTTTCCTCGATCCCTCTTCCTTGTTGATTTGTCATCCTCAATCTCCTCGTCCAATAACTTGCATTTTCGTACTTCGCTCCATCTCTTCTGCTCTTTTGCTCACTTCGACCCTGTGACAATCATTGTGTCTTCCACGAAGTTCGCTTTTAATATTTTCTTCCTTTTTCTTCTCTTCCTTCCATAACCAAGGTCCAACAAAATAAAATAAAAAATTATAACAAAGGTGTCATTTCCACACCTAGTGAATAAAATTTTAGCGTTACTATTATTGAAAAACTCAGAAAATTTCCAAATTCAATCTAATGAAATTTAAACATTGTTAAACATGAAAGTATGCAAATAATTGTGAGTAAAAATAAAATTTATGATATTGGAACAAACTCGGTTATTGTAGGTCTCTACAATTGAAACTAACTCATCGACCCTTAATTACATTACACTTGATCTATCATGACCAACATTTTGAAATATCATTGTACCCGAAATTTAACAAATTTAAAAATACTAGTACCGTAATTGTGTGACTATGATGTATGAGAAGATGATCTTCATCTTCCAAACTTGCTCACAATCTCCAATTTGTAGGGGTAATCTTTTTTCCCCTTATCCCTCGAATCCTCAAAGGGGCCACACACAAAAACTATAATTCAATAGCTCCCAAGATTGCCTCACAAGGAAGATCTTCCACTCTTTTCACAAGCTTGGATTCCCAACTCTCACAAGTAAAACACAGTCCAACAAAACTTTGGATGCATGACATTACTAAGAAAAGTGAGATTCATTTACTCTCTTCTCCATTTCCTTTATAGAAAAATCTCCAATGACACATGTCCTCAAGCAAAAACAATTAATTTTTTAATTAATTTAATTAATATTATTCACCCACACACTTGTCACACTCTCCCCAAGTTTCACAAGTAATTACCCTTTTTATTTTATTTAAAAATCTATTTTCCCTCACATTCCCCAATGTGTTCTTATTTTTGCTCTTAGTTGTCCCTGTGTTCCCCAAATTCTCATTAAATGAGTGTCCCATAACTAGATCTTAGTTAGAGTTGGATTATGAGTCTTCTTTTAGTTATAATTAGTGGTAGTTTGACTCAAGATGCTATTCCATGTGTAGACCTATTCTCTCATATTTCATTTCTTTCTATTTTAAAAATCCCTTTTATTTTTTTCATGCACACATGTGCAATTTTCCCAACCTTTAAATTTTATTCCCTCTTTTCCTAGAGTTTTATTTGATCTCAAATATTTTAACTTATTTCACATTTTATTTAGTCCTTTATTTAAATTTAGACTTAGACTTAGACTTAGTCTAGATTTAGGCTTAGACTATGGTTATGTTTCTAAGTTTATAATTTATGTAGAATTCCTGCAGAAACCTCGATAGATCTAGAATTCTAGTTAAATTGAACACATACAATTTGCTAATATTCAAGAGATGAGAGAAAGTTTTTTCTCCATAAATCAGAGAATTATATTAATAAAAAATGAATATACATGAGAAACCATCCTCAAAAACAAGAGAAGAGGTGAATATATAGAATTTCCAACATAGAAATTCTAGACAAAAAAACCTAGAAATAGCTAAAATAGGTGTCATAAGCTAAGAGAGACCACATAGTTTGACTTAGACCACTAAAGATACATGTCACACACTCATTAATGTCCACAAGATTCAAGTGATGTGCATTATCTCACTTAATCTCACTTAACTGACAAGAGAAGCAGTTCCAACTCACTTAACTGACCCGAAATAGTAGTTACTAATAATAGTAATGGAAAAAATCATTAATTAGGGAATAAATCTCTCACTAAAAGAGGAGGTGTGAATTCCTCAATAATAGATGAGTTTTTGCATGGGGGAGTTGGAATAAATCATGAATAAATCAAAAAAATCAAGAACCAGGAGCTGAGTCTTGATCTAAAAATAGCAGTGTTCCGTAAAATCTAGGGATGAGGCACCCTTCTTCTCTATGTGGCCAAATTAGGTGAAATAAAGTGTAAATGAATGTATTAACCAAGATCTATGAGTCTAATCTAGGTTTAAACTAATGTAAGTTAGGGTTATGCTCCAACACCCCCCCTTAAGCCTAACTGTAATGACAAAAAGTTTGAGTCCCGGCAACTTGGCCATTTTAGGTACTCATTACATAAAAGAACTCCTCATGAAAAGAGGAAAGAGGGAAAAAATCGTAAAAAAAAAAAGGAGGAAAAAAATGCTGAGTGGCCAAAAGTGACCTACTCAGTTGTCTCCACCACTCCAAGCATAGCTCTCAGTTCTGAAATTTTCTTTTCAGTGAAGGACTTGGTGAAGATGTCTACAACTTGCTACTCTGTGGGGAAATACTACAGTGAAATGACTCTATCACGAATCATCTCGTTGATGTCATGCATATGAATCTCGATGTGCTTGGTCCTCTACCTCTGAACTGGATCAATCGATATTTGAATGGACCCCTGATTGTCACAAAATATGACAGTCGGAAGTGGATACTGAATACCAAACTCAGAAAGAAGCCCCTGCAACCAAACAACCTGTGTAGATGCATTCACTGCACCTCTATACTCTAACTCTGTTGTAGATAAAGAAATCGTGGATTACTTCTTGCTAGACCAACAGAATGGCCTTGAACCAAAGTTGAAAACATAACCAAATGTGGACTTGTGGTCTGTACCATCACCAGCCCAATCAGAATTTGTGTACCCAATTAGTGAAAGTGGGCAATCTGCAGCATAAAAGATACCAAAACTGGGAGTACCTTTCACATATCTAAGGATTCTCTTTGCAGCTTTCCAGTGAATCTCATGAGTCTCCTGCATATATCTGGAACAAACTCCTGCTGTAAAAGAGATATTAGGTTGAGTGTGAGTAAGATACAACAAACTCCCAACCAATTGTTGATATAGTGTATTGTCCACCAAAGGTGTAGTACCCGCATCCTTAAATCTGACCCCTGAAAGAAAGGGAGATGTTGCTGGCTTGCATTCTATCATCTGAAAGTAGACAAGTAGATCTAATGCATACTTAGACTGTGCCATCTTGATCCCTGAAGTAGACTAAGAAACTTTAAGACCAAGAAAGTAGTGTAATAGTCCCAAATCTGTCATGGAAAATCGATTGCACAATGCTGATTTTGCCGAATCAATAGTTGAAGTAAGGTTCACTGTCATCAGTAAGTCATCTACATAAAGTAATATTAGAAAAAGGGAATCATCATGTTGCAACAAATAAACATTCGGATCAGATTTGCATCGAATGAATCCAATGGAAAGAAGAAAAGAATCCATCTTTGCATACCAGGCTCTGGGATCCTTTTTTAGGCCATACAAAGATTTCTTTAATCTACAAACAAGGGAAGAGTTCTAAATGTATCCGTGTGGCTGATCCATATAGATCTCCTCCTTGATATCTCCATGAAGAAATGCACTCTTCACATCCATGTGGTGAACTTCCCATCTACAAGAAGCGGCAATGGCCAAAACTAGTCGAATGGAGTCCATTTTTGCAACAGGTACAAATGTTTCTGTGTAGTCTATGCCATGTACCTATGAGTATCTTTTTGTGAAAATTCGAGCTTTGTACTTTCTGATATCACCATCTGTAGAAATCTTTTTTCGATATATCCATCAACATTGAACAATCTTTCTTCCTTTCGAAAGTGGAACCAAGTCCCATGTGTTGTTGTCCATAAGAGCAGAGTACTCTTCATCCATGGCAGCCTCCCAGAGTGGGTTTCCAGCATCCTCAGAGTGTGACTTTGGATCTGAACCAAGTGAAATATATTAATGTGTGGGAAGCAAATTTTATGTGGCAGCCAGGGCTTGCAGAGCCCCCAAAAAAAGTGATCTAGTCCTTCTTGTATCTGTAGGATCACCGACTAGTTCACCCGCATCTTGCAGGGTTTTCTCTGCCCAATATGTCAACTGAGTTGGAGCAGCCATGACCTGCTCCTCATACTCTATATCAGACCCAAAATTATACTCTAATGGCTGCTATGAATTTCTCAAATAAGTTTCCGACTCCTCCTCATCAGTGACAACAAGCGGTTCCTCGGCAGGGTCTTCTAAAAAATCATGCAGTGATTCTTCTTCAAACTTCACACTTCGAGATAGAATGAACTTTTCAGTGTGAGAGTCCAGCAATATATATCCTCTGACACCTTCAGGATATCCAACAAATATGCATTCATCACTTTGAGGCTCCAAATCCTTCCTCTTATCTGTCGAAATGTGAGCCCATGCTCGTGAACCAAAAATACGAAAGTGCAACACTTTTGGTTTCTTACCGGTCCAACATTCAAAAGGAGTGGTGCCTTTGAGTGATTTGTGAGGAACTCAGTTCTGAATGTATTATGCACAATTAATAGCTTCATCCCATAGCTTGGGAGCTAATGATTTCGACTGTATCATACAATTGGCCATCTCTTTTAAGGACCGGTTTTTCCTCTCTGCAACATCGTTCTGTTGTGGTGTATATGGCACTGTGTGTTGTAGTTGTATACCTACATCAATACAAAGTTTTTGCACATATTTGTTGAAATACTCCCCCCCATTATCAGTACTGAGTATCTTAATCTTACACCCAGACTCATTCTCAGCAAGTGCTTTAAATTCTATAAGGCATTCAAATACTTCCGATTTTAATTTAAAAAAAAATACCCAAGTAAAGTGAGAGAAATCATCTATGAAGGTGAGTACATATCGAGCCTTACTGATTGAAGTCTACGGGAATGGGCCCATGATGTCACTGTGAATCAACCCAAGAGGTGAATAATCTCTCTGTGCCTTCCCTTTGTCAAACTTTTGCTCTGGATGCTTGCCAAGAATGCATCCTTGACATACACCGCTTGTGAATTTAATAGTTGGCAATCCTTCTACCATGTTTTCTTTGTTGAGTTCATGCAAGTAATTATAGTTTAGATGGCCAAATATTTCATGCCATAACCTGCTGATATCATTAGATTATGACAGAAATATAGTGCTAATATATTTAGGAACAAAGTGGGAGAAGAAATACAAACGAGAACCGTGATCTGCAATTCCATGTGCAAGTTGTGAGCCTGTGGAAATGTCAGTAATCACTGCGGAGTTTGGAGTGAACTCCACCTTCCTTCCAAAGACGGAATGAGTGATCTGATATATCGAGAGACGATTTGAGGACAACGAAGGAACGTGAAGCACATCTGTGAATCAACCCCCTTCAAGATCAACAATTCCTTCTCCACACACCTTTGTGGGTGTGGCATCTCCCAAGTAAATTGGGGATCTAGTGCTTTCTTCGATGGAGGAAAATTCAACTTTTGATGCAGCCATATGGTTCGATGCACCTGAATCAAGAATCCAATATGATGGAGTGGATGTGACAGCCATTAAAGCATGACCATCTCATGCTCTCCCTCTCGTTCTGTTATCATCTTTCTTCTTTGCATTTTTGAGCACCATGAGATTGTGTTGTTGCAATTCCTTAGCCATCTCATCGATAGTCTTCCTCATGTAATTTTCTTCGGGATGAAAACCTTTGGAATAGTAGTTGCAAAGTGTTATTTCCTTCTTCTTCTTACCCTTAGGCTCAGAAGAGTTATTTGAATATTGTGTAGATCTCTCCTTCTTCGATTTAGGAAATTTACCCATTCCTTTTTTCTTGTCTTTTCCACTGCTCTTTGGAGCATTAGTAGCCGCAAGTGCTTGGCTCTTGGAACGCTTGATGGCACCCATTTGAACTAACTTAGCTTGCTCTTGAGTCAATGCTGCAATGAAATCATTCAATGAAGGCATTTTTCATTTTTCGTGAATCAATTTAGATGCTTGACTCAACTATAATTTCAATAAAAAAAAGAACAAGTTCCGCAATTAGTACAATACCATTCATATTACATTTCCTTACAATCCCATTCATATTTATGTAAGTGCATTCATAATGCTAGTTTAATGTTGAAAGAAAAGAACGACTTCCTACTAATTTAATGTTGAAAGAAAAGAACAACTTCCACACACTCTGCCATTAGTACAATCCCATTCATATTACTTTTGCTTACAATCCCATTCACATTTATGTAAGTGCATTCATAATACTAGTTTAATGTTGAAGAAAATAATGTATATATATATTTTAAATATCCTTAAATTTGTGAAATAACATCAACATTATAATTGTTTTTAATATATAAAATATCTATCTATAAACACTTCTTTAATAAATAAAAGGAAAACACCACAAGCGTTTCTGTCACATTGATTGTCACATTGATTGGAGTATGATGAATAGCAATTAATGTATTACCAATATTGAAATCAGCTTGGAGCTCTTTCGAGTTTCCTTGTATTGTTCCTTTAACAAATGGTGGAAGTAATTGGGACGTGGAAATAAAATATATTTTTTTAGATGTTTATATGAGAGGGCCACAAGATGCCATCAAATTATTCATTAATGAATTCCTAAAATGGCTAAATAGCATCATGGTAAAGATATTAATTTTGGTTTCAAATGCATTATATCACTGTCATACGATGGATTATAGGATTACATATATATAATTATACCTCAACCTCATTCAATTATGCATTCAATTTAAACACAAATAAAATTATACTTCAACCTCATAAATTACAACACAGGTTTCATATTAGGGAACACATTCATTTTTTATGAAGTGTGAACCGTGGCCTCATGCCGCATCCTGCATTCAATTTAAATACATAAATAAAACTATTTATGTCTTCTTTGGAGTTTCATATTATGGCATATCCATATTTTTATTGTAGAGAAATTGTCGTTGGAGCAAAAGAAAGAGGATGATTACTATGTTTAGATTGGGAAGAAGGCTAACAGATCAAAACATTAAGAAGGACGAGGTAAGATCTACAATTGGTTTCCTTCAATTATGATTTTTAAGTTATCCGATCTATTATGATTTCCATGTTATTTGATCCATATTACTACTGTAGCAGACTGGTTGGATGCATTTGGAGTACAAGGGAGAGAAATATTATTGTTTCTGACATATTGGACTAGGAAAAAGGATAACAAAGCATAGCATCAAGTAGGACGAGGTAAGATCTTCATCAGTGTATTTAAAATTTCAGAAATTTGTTTCCTTCAATTATAATTTCTAGGTTATTTGATCATCAGTAGATTCTATGATGGATTTTGGTTTTATCTTTTGCATGCAGGCGGGCCGACCATTGAAGGAAGAGTGACCATGGACCTGCCTTCAATGATCTACCCGCATGCATGCATTCATTGTCTGCTTAAAATTTCTTTCACCAGGGCATGCATGCATTCATTGTCTGCTTAAAATTTCTTTCCCCAGGGCATGCATGCATTCACTGTCTATGGCAATAAATTATAAACGGGCATCGTCCATGGCATGCATGCATTCACTGTCAGTTAAAAATTAAATGACATTCTTTAGAAACCCTAGGGACACTTCTCTGTGAGGACACGATGCTAGGATTAACAAATTAAATGCCTTCAAGGCTCAATGGAAAAATAGAATAGAGAGGTGAACTTTTTGTGCCCTAAACTACTGTATCCATGACTACCTTTAGGGTTTTAGCAGAATTATTGTGAGCAGATGGCACAAGACTCGCGATTATTGTGAGCAAATGGCATCAAACTCACATTTCTCGTCATTTTAAGATAATAATAATTTCTATAGAAAGCCTTGGATTAATAATAATTAAATTTCAAACCTACTATTCAACAAAAAAAAAACATAAAACCTACCTTTTTGGATAGATGGTTCTTATTTTCAGTTTTCCTTGGCAGAGAGAATGAACCCTAATTCAAGATTTGTAGACTTTCAAACCTTCGATTAGGGCGGCAGTGCAATTGCTAAAGGAAAAAATGAGGTGTCATATCTTCCTTTGCATGTCAATTTTCGTTTTGCTTTGATGAAGAGAATGAATCGATTTTCTATCCCTTCACAATAATTCAAATTTTGGGTTTTCCTTTATCACCTTTCTATCTCGTTAAATTCTCTTAGTAAAATAAAATTATTTGATTTTAAAATATTTACATTGTTAATGTATGATTATTAATATATTATTAGATATTTTTAATTGCTAATATTTTTTTATTTAGGGGATATTAAGTAAGGCCTAATAATATTTATAAAGGAACTTAATCTTAGTCTTAGTATTTTGACTCTTGTAATTTAGCACTCAAGTACTTGAGCTAAGCTACCTAGTTTATGTGAGGTATTTATATTATTTCTTATTAAAATATTGTCTACCATATGATATTTATATTGTTATTGATGATTTGAAGGCCCGTTGTGTAGCTTTGTTAACATGCCAGATGCATTGAGTTGATGTGAATCTCTGACATCCTCAAATATTTATATTGTTGTTGATGATTACTTAAAGATGTATTTTGTAGCTTTGTTAAGAGGTATGTGGACTCGCACCATTCACGTAAAAATATAAGAGAAACGTGCATATATATCACAAAAATATTTTCATTTTGTTAACAGGCACATGGACTTGTACCATTCCAAAAAAAAATATAAAAGAAAAGTGTCTATATATCACGAAAATATTGTTAGAAGACATAAAACCAGATGCATTGAGTTGATGTGAATCTCTGATATCCTTGAATACATGGTATTTATTGTCAATACATAAAACCAGATGCATTGAGTTGGTATGAATCTCTGATATCCTCGAATACATGGTAATTATATTATCGTTGGTGATTTTTTTGAAGATCTAATGTGTAACTTTGTTAACAAACTCATAGGAACCAATATGGTTGCACCATTTATCCAAAAATATAAGGTTCAAATTTGTAACTTGGATTCACTGTAATGTAAAGTTTTATTTGCATTACATTATTATTTCACAAATTAATTTGAATAGATTTATGTATGCTTTACAAATTGTATTAGAGTTAGGGTTTGTATTAAGTATGAACACATTTAATAGATGCTAAATTAGATGACACAATTATGGGTGCCCTTTACAACATATCGACATGACATTCGTTTTAGATGTTTCATATGTATTAAACATTCATGGCATTTCATTTTTATATTATTGTAATTTTTAAAATTGGTTCATTTTAGAAAACATTTTAAACAATAATATTAATTCTAGATTTATGGTGTTAAAATATTTATTTTTAACATAATAATAATTATAAAACAATTAACTTTCATTTAAAAAAATTATAATAAATATGAACTTTTAATTTAGTAAAAGCAAGTACCAACATGACATATCACAACCAATAAAGGAAGATATGCTTTTGTCATATTTTATTGTTTGCATTTATTACCAGAGAAGTAACTTCAACCAATTACAAAATTACACTAGGAACAAGTGTTGCATGGCAGCGAAGTCCCTGTCCGGTTGAATTGGGGTTAAATCCAGATGGATGGGAAAAAGTAGCGTGGGTAGATCGAAATTGCAGTGTAGATGTGGCAAGCAACATGAAGGACAGGTAGTAAGGATGGAAGAAATGACATACTCTGCATATGTGTGAGTAGAAAAAAC
Organism: Picea sitchensis; assembly: GCA_010110895.2. Classification (NCBI taxonomy): domain Eukaryota; kingdom Viridiplantae; phylum Streptophyta; class Pinopsida; order Pinales; family Pinaceae; genus Picea; species Picea sitchensis. The sequence continues at coordinate 26,840 of SNQJ01S0022584.1, forward strand.
TATTAAACATAATTTTATGACATTTATATCAAAAAATAGAAAGTGTGTTACATATTCATGGAAATTTAAATGCATTTGTGATATATATATATATATGTGTGTGTGTGTGTGTGTGTGTGTGTGGTATCTCAAATTTAAATGAGTAATTTATCTCAAATTTAAATGAGTAATTTATCTCAAATTAAAATTTTAAAATGGCTCAGCAGAAAAAGATATGCATGAGAAAAAATGAGAATTCACATTGAGCATAGTTGAAGATAAAAATCTAGGAGCACATAAATATAAAAGGAGACAAAAAAATTGTTTTATTTGGAATATATCAAAAAATAATAGTTTGTTAGATATTTCTGGAAATTTAAATGAGTTTGTCATATAGATTGGGATTGGGGCTCCCATGGACCATAAGAGAAATATGTACAAGAAATAAGACTGTGGAAAGAAGAAGTGGGAGTGGGTAGAGTGTAATACGTGAAAAGAAGAAATGGGAATATATTAGTCTTTGGCTAGAGATTTCTATTCAGAAAAGTTGGAATAACTGGATTGATAAACAAAGGAGGAAGTTATCAGTATAGACTTATAGCGATGGTACATGTAAGTATTTTTTCTATTTTCTTGTTGATACCTTTTCCTGTTGGCTTTCGTCGGCGACCCACTTGGATGTCATCAGTATATACTTACAATGATGGTACATATAAGTAATTTTTTTATTTTCTTGTTGATGTCTTTTGTTGTTGGCTTTCATCGGTGACCCGCTTCAAGTTTGTTTCGATGAATTCTTGAATGTAGCTTCTCAAGGGGGCGACGTTGATGTCATTATGGATTTTAATACTGAAAAGTTCCTTTTCTAATTCGCTTAGATCAATAGAAATATTACACAGAGCCTAATCAATGTCTCGATTCTGTACCAAATAGCAGACTAGCCAGTTGTCCACGTGATCTTCACCATATTCAAGAATCCTGTAAAAAAATTCTAAAGACAATGCCTTTAAATTATCAACTTGTTTATCGAAAGCTTGCTTGGTTAACGCCAACAAGTTGACAATTAAGATGGGGTCCTGGAACTCGTTGGTCCTTCCAGCTAAGTCTATTTTCGTGAGTTTTGTGAATAATGTTTCTTTCTTTGATATTGCTTGGTCATATGATTGGATGATGAGACACGGGTTCTTCACCTTCTCTTTCTAGCATGTTTCTAATTGAGTGATATGGATTTTGGAGGGGAGATAATTTTTTCTTCTTGTTGTGTCTACCATGTTGTTGACATGAAAGGCAAAAGGGATGACCGTTTCCAAATAGAAATCTTCTTCATTTTTCAAATCCATATGCAGAAGTTCGAGCAAGTTATGTGCCCTCCTTCCCAGGGAATCCATACTTTGTTATGTTTCCCAAGCCTCAATAATCAGTTCCATTATTTTGTTGATATTTTTATCCACATATCCTCTACATGATGCAAGGAAGATGGAGTATCCTTTTAGCTTTGTTGCAGGGGTGTAGGGGGTCGCAGGCATGGCTATTGCCAAAAGACTGGCAAGAAATGACATAGGAATCAAAGCTTCCTCTAATTCCTTGATTTGGTCCTTTAGTGTGGCATTCTCGACCTCAATGACTCAAATGTAATTATGAAGAGCATCTCTGGTTTCTCTGTGAAGTCCAGAGATTTGGGATAGCTGCATATTGGCAAGGTCAACTTCTGAATGATGTTTTCTTTTCTTATTTTTTACACCTCTCTTTTCAATAATTAATTTTTTAGATTCGCTTTTAAAAACAACACTCTAGAATACAAACAATTCATCTTCGTAAAAAACATTGGTATCAGCTATGTCCATTGGGTAGCTATGGTGAATCGCGTCTCCCAGCTGATCAAGGTTGCATAATATGATATCTATATCAGTGTCAAGTTCCATGTTCTCATTCTCAATTTCGGGCTCCTCCGGCTCCCGTACAATTATTTTTCCCTTCTTCTACATGGGAAGCTTGTGAGAACTATCAATTTTAGGATGAACCTCATCCATTTGAAGAACTTTGGGTTGCTTTGTTACTGTGGGAGGCCGTTGGAGCGATATTTTGTTACTGTGGTGGTTCTAGTCCTCAGGCCTGAAGATGTTCATTGTATCTCTACAGAACTGTTGTCCAATTGGTGTGATTAGTTTATGAAAACATCTGTTTTCTCCAGACACTACTTGAAATGAAAAAATGGAGAGGATAATATAACCCCCCGGAAATATTGGTTCAAGGCATGCGAATGGAAAATCTCCTCGAGTTCTTCACTCATTAATGACAATCTCTATGTGTGTTGTATGGTGACCTGTTAGAAGTAAAACTTAATTATTGCATACATAGAAGTGCGAAGGTGGCAGTTACGATGAAGAACATTTAAGGATTGGAGGTTTCGTGAACAAACCAAGCCGATGACATGCGAATGACATTCCATGGTATTTGAAATTAACACTCAAAAGGGATAACAAAATCCTCCACAAATATTGGTTTAATGTGCATTAATGACATATGTTCTCAAGCCTTTTGCCCATCAATGACAATTTACACGGTTCCTGCATGATGAGATGTTAGCATTAAATATTAGTAATTGNTTTGTTTATTATAGACAAGTGAGAAGGTGATGGAGACGGGGAAGAGCAAGCAAGGAAGGAATGGCAAAGTCTGAAAAGTGTTCAGATGGGCTTCAAAATAGGTTTACAAGAGATAATGAGGATAGGTGAGTGTCCAACGGTGAAATTTCATGAGTTTGAGTTTTTTACTAGAAAACATGTAAAATAGAAGAGGGCATGATGGTGCAATTCAGCGAACAATTTGTATATTTGCAGAATTGCGGGAAAGTGGCTATCCCGCAAATGACATTCCATGGTTTTTGAAATCAAGACTCGGAAAATGAAGGGCATTACCTAACGACTTAATTTAGTTTTTTTATTATAAACAAGGATCTTTTATTATAAACAACTGCAAATAAGGAATGGCCAAATATGAAAAGTGGTCGCACAGTTTTCAAAATACAGGAAATTCTCAGTAGAGATGAGGGCGTACGGTTATGTCCTATAAAAAATACCCAGAGTTCTGCGATATACAAATTGACAGGAGGACTTGCGGGTTGGCTAAGGTTTTATAGAGCATGTACACTTTTTGGATCGCGTTTTCTCAGGCTGGTGGGCTCAAAATTGTGCCTCTATTGCTTCGTGCCTTACAAATAGTACCTAGAATTCCATGATATAGAAATTGAGAAGAGGACTTGCGGGCTCAACATTGTACTTCTATTGTTCTGTGTCCTCCAAACAACACTTGGAGTTCCGCGATATACAAATTGACACGGGCCCAAGATTGTGATTGTTTACGAATGGTAATCCCTATCAACTATCTGACACTATCTTAAAACATTATTTTCAATACTATATTACTAATATTAAATATTGATATTGTACAATTTAATTAGACAAAAAAATTTTTAACAATATGAAATGGGGAAGTGGTCGGTCGGGCTGGGGATATAAAAGTAAGTGAAGTTTGAAGACGTGAATCCGCCACCGTCCGCACTTAGAAATTTTTCAGAAAACGATAAATACATACTATATATGTACCTTTATAAAGTATGGACATGAGATTTTATAGAGCATGTACGGATATCGCATTCCATACTTGGCCACTTTTTGGATCACGGGTTCTCAGTGTGGCAGGTTCAAAAATAGGCCTCTATTGCTCTGTGTCCTACAAATAGCACCCAGAGTTCCGCGATATACAAAATGACAGGAGGACTTGTGGCCTAGCTGAGATTTATAGAGCATGTACACTTTTTTGGATCATGGGTTCTCAGGCTAAAATATGGGCCTCTATTGTTTCATGCATTATAAATAGCACCCAGAATTCTGTGATATACAAATTGACAAGAGGAATTGTGGGTTGGTTGCCTCAACATTGCACTTCTATTATTTTGTGTCCTCCAAACAACACTCAGAGTTCTGCGATATACAAATTGACAGATGGACTCTAGGGTTGGCGGGCTCAGGATTGCGATTGTTTATGGATGGTGATCCCTATCAACTATCTAATATTATCTAAAACATTATTTTGAATACTAATTTATTAATATTAAGTATTGATATTGTACAATTTAATTAGACAATAAAGTTATTATATTATTGGTGGCAAGACAATGACATTCTTAAAGAAAACTAATTGAACAAAAAATAAATATTCCATAATATCTACCATGGGTTTTACAATATG
>SNQJ01S0022584.1:31165-66971 GCA_010110895.2 Picea sitchensis
TAACAAAGTGAAGAAATGGATAAAATGGGGCTCTATTTCTTCCTGTCGTACAAATTGCACCCAGGATTCTGCGATATACAAATTGATAGGTGGACTTGTGGGATGGTTGGCTCAACATTGCACTTCTAAAATAATTATTTTCAAATACTAAATTAATAATATTAAATATTGATATTGTACAATTTAATTACATAAAATTATCAAATAAATTGCAATCCTGGAGCCTGATTGGAATTGTAGATCACGGATGTTTCGGGAATAAGATGTATACCGTGTACATGGGGCATGAGAGTTGGATGGAACCCACACAAGAATCCCTGGCCATAAAATTCACGAACTATGAAAATGAATGGTCGTGAGTCGAACTCATGATGTAGAGATATATATGGACATGAAATCTTCCACTCCGGCGTCTGGGAACCAGTGAGCATAGACATGGATCACCCAAGCTTTGGATGGAAGATGTATACTCGGAACACACGAAATGAGAATTCCATAACGCGTAGCCGGGAACCCCCGACCATAAAATTGGCTAAGGAAACGAAAGTGCTCGGTCGGACTCGTGATGTATACCTCGCACATTGGGCATGAGAGTTCGGTGGGGCAGCCATAAAATTCGAGAACCATGAGCATAGAAATGGGACTAAGTATAGAATCATAAATGGATAATATAGGGGAAGAAAAAAAAAGGACAACGGCTAAGTATTGAACAAGAAAAAGAAAGGAATGTAAGAACCAACATGAAAAAATTTGTTATGTAGGAACACATGAAAAGAAAAGATGGAGTACAAATTTATTTATTTCAAGATAGCAGCAGAGGAAATATAATTGAGATGAAGAGAAGTCAATGTGCAGGAAGATATGGAGTGTCGAAGGAGGGAAAAAAAAAATAGAGCTGCAAACCAGTTCAACAAATATAGACAGTAAACATAAAACTATTGGATATGGAACATGGGTAGAAAAATGCACCTTTGCATCGATTGCTCTACATTCTTGGTTAGGAGTTCTTTGCGGTGTTTAGTTTTCCTGTTTGTTTATATGAACAAAATCACAAAGAAAAATAGACATGAACATAGGTTGACATGTAAAGAAAAAGGCAAGTACTATGTACATACACTAAATAAAATAGAATAAGAGGAATAGATTAACATATAGTTTTAGAAGAATGAACCTTTTTTTTCTTTCAAGTTCATTCAAGTTTTTTTTTTTTTGTATATATATATATATATTGCAAAAAAAAATCTTGTGACCAAAAGCAATTACAAACCAGGGAAAACTAAGAAGTTGGATATCTCAATTTTTTGCAACAAGACAGACAGATATGGTTTGAAGCATACAAATATGATTATGCAATATGTGTGGTGTATATTTCATAATTCATGTGCAACACCAACTATGTGGGAACCAGACCAGTATGTGTACAAACCACTGGGAAAAACTAAATATGTACCTTTATAAAGTATGGACATGATATTTTATAGAGCATGTATGGATATCACATTCCATACTTGGCCACTTTGTAGATCATGAGTTCTCGGGCTCAAAAATAGTCCTCTATTGTTCTGTGTCCTACAAATAACACTCAGAGTTTCACGATATACAAATTGATAGGTGGACTTGTGGGTTGTCTGATATTTTATAGAACATGTACACTTTTTGGATCATGGGTTGTCGGGCTCAAAAATGAGCCTCTATTGTTCTATGCCTTACAAATAGAACCCATAATTCCTTGATATAAAAATTGACAAGAGGACTTGTGGGATGGCTCACTCAACATTGTACTTCTATTGAGTTTCGCGATATAAAAATTGACAGACGGACTCCAGGGATGGCATGCTCCGAGAAACAAGAAATGCATACTAAATATGTACTTTTAAAAAGTATGGACATGACATTTTATCGATCATGTATAGATCCCTTATTCCATACTTTGCCACTTTTTTGGATTGCGGACCTGCGGGCTAGCGGGCTGTAAATTGGGCCTCTATTGTTCTATGTCTTGAAAACAACACCTAGAGTTGCGCGATATACAAATTGACAAGAAGACTTGCGGGTTGGTTGGCTCAACATTGCACTTCTATTGTTTTGTGTCCTCCAAACAACACTTGGAGTTCTACAGTATAGAAATTGACAGACGAACTCCAGGACTGGCGGGCTCAAGATTGAATATGTATTACACATCACATGTAATATGTAATACATATTACATGTAACATGTACAATATGAAATGAGCAAGCGGTCGGTCAGGTTGGCGATATAAAAGCAAGTGGAAATATGAACATGTGTATCCAACACTTCTGGGCCCATAAATTCTCCGAGGAACGAGTAATACATACTAAATATGTACTTTTATAAAGTATGGATATGATATTTTATAGAGCATGTACGAATCCCTCATTCCATACTTAGCCACTTTTTGGATCGCGGGTTCCCGGGCTGGCGAGCTCAAAATTGGGCCTCTATTGTTCTGTGTGCTACAAATATCACTCATAGTTGCATGATATACAAATTGAAAGGAGGACTTGTGGGCTGGCTTGCTCAACAATTCACTTCTATTGTTCCATGTCCTCCAAGTAGCACTGGGAGTTCCACAATATACAAATTGACAGACGTACTCATGATGTTTCCCTATCCTCCAAACAACATTCGGAGTTCAGCGATATACAAATTGACATATGGAATCCAAGACTCGCGGGCTCAAGATTGAATATGTATTACACATTACATGTGATATGTATCTCAGGTTATTGGGTTGGCGGGCTCAAAATATTCACATTTTGGATCGCGGGTTCTCGGGCTAGACGGCTCAAAATTGGGCCTCTATTGTTCTGTGTTTTGAAAACAACACCCAGAGTTGCATGATATACAAATTGTCAATAGGACTTGTGGGCTAGTTGGCTCAACATTTCACTTCTATTGTTCTGTGTCCTCCAAACAACACTGGGAGTTCTGCAGCATACAAATTGACAGACGTACTCCAGGACTGGCGGGCTCAAGATTGAGTATGTATTACACATTACATGTATTATGTAATTCATATTACATGTAATATGTACAATATGAAATGGGAAAGTGGTCGATCCGGCTGGCGATATAAAAGCAAGTGGAAATATGAATACGTGTATCTGCCAATTACGGACCTAGAAATTTTTCGAGGAATGAGTAATACATACTAAATATGCACTTTTATAAAGTATGGATATGATATTTTATAGATCATGTACAGATCCCTCATTCCATACTTATCCACTTTTTGGATCATGGGTTCTCAGGCTAACGGGCTCAAAATTGGGCCTCTATTGTTCTATGTGCTACAAATAGTACCCAGAGTTCTGCGATATACAAATGGACAGACGAACTTGTGGGCTGGCTCACTCAACATTTCACTTCTATTGTTCGTTGTCCTTCAAGCAGCACAGGGAGTTCCGCGATATACAAATTGACAAACAGAGTCATGATGTAAAGATATAGATGGACATGAAATCTGCCACTCCGCTGTCCTAGGAACCTGGAAGCATAGACATGGGACTAAGTATAGAATCATAAATGGATAATAGAGGGGAAGGAAAAAAGAAAAGATAGAGTATAAATTTATTTATTTCAAGATAGCAAAACAAAAAATATAATTGACATGAATACAAGTCAATGTACACGAAGATATGGAGTGTCCAAGGAGGCAAAAAAAAAAAAAACCAGAGGTGCAATCAAGTTCAACAAATACAGACAGAGTAAACAAAAAACTATTGGATATGGAACATGGGCAGAAAAACTCACCTTTGCATGGATTCCTCTACATTCTTGGTTAGGAGTTCTTTGTGGTGTCTAGTTTTCCTATTTGTTTCTATGAACAAAAGCACAAAACAAAATGGATATGAACATAAGTTAACATGTAAAGAAAAAGGCAAGTACTATGTACATATACTAAATAAAATACAATAAGATGAATAGAGTAACAAATAGTTTTAGAAGATTGTACTTTTTTTTTTTAATTTCATTCAAGTTTCTTTGTGTGTGTGTGTGTGTGTGTGTGTGTGTGTGTATTTGCAAAAAAAGAATTGTGACCAAAAGCAATTACAAACCAAGGAAAAATAAGAAGTTGGATATCTCGATTTTTTGCAACAAGATAGACAAATATGGTTTCAAGCATACAAATATGAATCTGCAATATGCATAATGTATATTTCATAATTCAATTACAACACTAACTGTGTGGTGACCAGACCAGTATGTGTACAAATCAGGGAAAATTAAGAAGCTGGATAGTTTTTTTTGTTTTTTTTTGCAACAAGCTATACATATATGCTTTGAAACATAGAAATATGACTTTGCAATATGTTTGATGCATATATCATAATTCAAGTGCAATACCAATCGCATCGTGATCAGACCAATATGTGTCTAAGATAAACATACAGTATTTAGCAATGGGGACATTTGACCACACATGGTCAATAAGTGCATTTTGCAGATGGCATGTGTTGTTCAAAAGAAAGCAGAGACTGTATTTGCACATGTAGTTTTCCAATTCTTTTGTTCTGGCATTATTTTGTAGCATGTCAATATTGAAGTCTCCTACAAGCACAATGGGTCCATTCATATGGAAATGGCCCAATGCATTCGAAATAACATATACTATGTTGGAGAATGTCGTATGTGGAGCAACATACAGATTCAATATTGCAATTTTTGTTCCATGGAAAAATATTTTTGCAAGCAACACCTCAACATTCTTTTCTTTGAAATGTATATGGTCCAAAATTGGTTCTTGTTTTTTCATCGATATCATCACCCCATGTGTAATGTAACTTGATATGCAATTGTGATTTGGGAATTATTTGTTTTTCATGCATAATTCCATGTATGTTTCCTGCAAGCAAAGAATATCAGATTGCATTGTATCATAGTCATTAAGTATATTATCCATGTGTGCATGTAAGATGCATGTGTTAAGTGAAAGAATTGATACATATGAATTTGTTTGTATGAATTGGTAATCATACTGCAGTTGCCATTTTTCAGTGGTCCTGAGTCGTTCCATTTCAATATCAAATTTTTGTTTGACTTTGAAATTATCTTTTGTAATAGGACTTAGTAAATACAAGGATTCTATGCTTCTGACACAGGACAGTGTTGTGTATACAAGTCCATGTATCCAAATTCCAGCAAGCTAAAATGCAACATTATCAAGTGTTAGTCCTTGCAATATGTGGACTTTATGTGCACATGCAATTTTGATTGGAAACTTTTTTTGAATCTTCAGTCGACCTATATTTGTTGATGTCGATATTGGCTTTGATATTCGAAAAATAGGTGTCCAATCACTTGCAGTGCTTGAATTATATAGATAAGCCAACTTGCCTGCTTTCCACTTGCCTATATGCGATTCATGGGACTTAATCCAAAGGACATCAAGTTTTTATGTTTTCGTATAGCCTTTGAGTATTCCATCTGCACCATTGACTAAGCCATCCTGTGAATCATAGTTGCAAGCATATATCTCAACCGTCATTTCTAATTTTAGCACAAGCTGCAAAGGTAAAGTGGATGTATGTTCATGATGTGGAACATTTCCATGGTTGTCTTCTTCTAGGTCAATTGAATTGATGATAATATCATCCCCAGGCATGAGTGATAGCATGTTCCTGTTATGCATTGCAACATTCTTATTTTTGTAAAACAGGTAACGGAATGTGTGGTCTGTTGGTGTAGGCTGCAAGCACCTCGAATTGATATATGTTAAATCATCGTATGTTTGGCAGTTTGTCCGCATTCTATTCAGAATTGCAATGAATCTTTCATATGTCTCACGCATTGTAGTATGAAATTCAAAGCATTTAATATTGTCTCTCCAGAAGTCATGCGTCATCGTTTGCATGTTAACCATAGGTTGTTCAAATATCAAATAATATTGGATGGGTTTCGCCTGGTAGAGATCCCCATGGAATATCATGTCAATGTTTCCAAAGTATTTCGTGTGCACATGTTTTATGCTTCGTAGTCAGTTGTCAATGGAATACAAGAAGCGAATTCCAATCAGAAATGCTTCATATATAAAGAGAAGTTGGAGTTCGTCATAAATCTTAGACAATGTATCCAACATTTCCTTTCTAAGTGGAAGAAACCGTGACTTGTTAAAAGGCATTAAAAATGCAGAGTGGACTGTTGTTCCACTTGCATTATATGCAACTTTTCATGTGTATGAAACTATTAGGCTCTTTGGTTTCATATGATCAAAGGAATTGTTTGAATCATAGATTCATATAAGCATTTGGAACAATGCTTTCATTGTGAATGTATTGCCTATTCTTTCTTTGCCTGTAAGGAACAAGTGCACAGGAGTGTCCATGTTCAAGCATTTTTTAAGTGCAATGTCCTTTAGAATTGTTTGATGTTCTCAATTCAACAGACGTCTTATTCTATGGTATTCATTATCTTGAATTAGTAAAGGATGTTTTGTGACTTGGAAACCAATATTGATATGTTTTTCACTTCCACCTATTCGAGAACGAGGCAAATCTGCTTGTAAGTCATAGGAATCGCAAGGAGTTATGGTTTTTTTTAGTTTGTGAATGTCTCATCAAGATTGTCAGGGTTTTCTATCTCATTAACGACAATTTCTAGATCACCCCATGTTGGATTAACATTATAAGTAAACTAGCTTCATTGATTTGCACTATAGTCTCAGAGGCAACATACGCAACCTCCCATGTAGAGAAGTTATCTTTTAATGTCTCTTTGTTTTCATCGAATGGAACGTATAGCAACAGTTTTTCACTACATTAATTTTCATAGTCAGAATGTTTATTGTATTTGACAAACCGTATCACAGAGGGTTTTTTTCTTTTTGATATGCGCACTCCATCTTTTTTGTAATGAGATATGAATTCTGCTAAGAATATATGCCTAATAGGAGATGGACGTTGGAGGTAATAATCAATAATATAGCGACATAGCACGTCTTCTGAATTGTCAGGCTCTTGTTCTAGCAAAACCAACGGTTTAAGCACAAATGTGTGTTTCTCAAGTGGAGCCGTGTTTCTGAAGACACATTTTCTCGAACTATAAGTGAGGGGCAGGGAAAGTACAATGTGAACTTCTTGCTGAGCAGACATTTGTTGAAGATTAAGCAATGTATTGCCAAGTGTGTGTATCATTTGTATGGCATATATATGACTTCTTTCATGTTCTTTGCATATTCTTCTGAATGCACTTGTCATAGATTTGTCAACCTTTTCCATATACATGGTACAGTATGATGCTACAGCATATGCATTGAGCACGTACTGTGCATCTGTATTTGTTTTCCACATAAATGGCATGTCCTTGGAGAAACTGTTGCTCCAAATATGGGAAAGTTTTCATTTAAGGAAAACTTTTGGTTGTTTAAGCGTACATTGTATGGCTTGGATGTACTCATCTTATGATAGATTTATCTCTCTTAAGAAGTCATTGAAGCTCATCAGTTCGTCAAACTCTCCTTGTTCTAGAAATGTGAAGAAGGATTTAGATTTCTCAACAAAAACATTGTCCTCTAAACTAAGTGTCTCTATGATTTTTGTAGCTCTCATTGGCGGCACAACAAAGTTGTATCTGCAATGCACGTTTTTTTGTTTTCTACAACTTCTTGTATGATAATGTCTATGAAATTTGACAAGTTCTAGATCCAAATGATCTATATTGTATGTTATGTATTTGTCCACAAATTGCTCGATATGTGAATTATTGTCATCTCCATTGACCGGTGCACCCTTTATCGACAACAGTGTGTGGTCATGTTCATTCCCCCTATTCTGGAATTCAGTCACAAAAAAGTAGTTCAATATTTTTCCGAAAAATGTTTCGTCATGGCATATAAATTGTCTCAATGCATTTATTCTATGTCTGTAGTAACGAGTACATGTCACTCGATATTTTCTTATGAGGTAGTCAACGCCATTATTTCCCAGTGTATCGATTTGTTTTTTACGTTTCCTGTTCTGATGCAGGTCAGAAATGAAAGCCACCAATGGATCCCAGCAATGCTCTGCACTTGTAGATGTGATGAAAAATGTTGGAGTGACCAATTGCCAGATCATTGCAAAAATAGTTTTCTTGTTTTGTTGCAAATAGTCAGGAGAGGTGCAAATGTTTTTGAAATCTATGTATCCAATATCAAATTTCAGAATTTTTTCTAGGTTTACATTGTATTTGACATCCTTGGCCAACAAATTTCTTCCTTGTAACTGGCCTTTTCTTATTTGAACCCACATGCAATACAAAACTTGCTCTATTATTATGCACATTGTTTTGAAAAACAAATTTGTTATGTGATAGGAGAAGTCACCGCTTGAATGTAGAAGCTCCCATCAAACTATTTTATGATAATTAAATCATTTTGTAATGTCAGTGGCACGTGGATCTCCATAGAAGAGTGTTGGGAAGTTCATTTCCTTGACGAATTTTTGCTTGAATATTCCAAGTGGATGCTTCCCCTCAGCAGGTGCAATTTCGACAATCTTGTCTTGCAAGTCACAAATGCACTGTGAATCAGTGAATCCATGCACCAATGTCTCAACACGTGTTTCATTCTCTTATTCATCACTTGTATCAAATTCACTAGCATTTTTGAGAGTATCTGCATAGTTGGCATCCTCTTCTCCAAGAACAATGTTCCATTTCTCATTTATACAAATGTTTTGTGCTTTGTACAGGTCCCTGGAACATAATTCCTTTAATGCTTTCATAACAGCATGCACACACACTTTTCATGTCTAATATGAATTTTTGTATCGCAAGCGTCTTTTGAGAGACACAAGAATTGTCATTGTATCACTAATGAATTGTGGCAAGGCTTTTTTCACAACATCTAGTTGAACATGCACATTAATAATTGATCCTGTTAATCCCATCTGGGGTCGTTTATAACCCCAGGACCTGATTTGTGCAAATGAAATTTGCAGAGACAGAAGTGTCTCTTCAAGTTCCGTAAGTGCACTTACATATGTTAGTGGAGTATTACATATTATTTTCTCAGGGGTTGCAAACTGTGGCAGTTTTCCATTTTCAAGCGACTGTTTGCATGAAAGACAATTTTTTTCCACTAGAAAATGTTTTATCATGCATTGTCAAGCAGATGTATTTTCTTCCAAATCAAGCATGAAAGAATTACTATTTTTTGTGAAATTCAATTGTTCACAAATTTCACGTGCAATTGAAGGAGTGTCTTTGATTTGTTTCGTGTAGGTATGTCTTTCATTTTTCTTTTGCAAGGAAGTATGGGTAGAAAGTGTTTGCTGGTTTTCATTGGTAGTAGTGCATGGTGTTAATTCTAGCCCCCGACATGTGACAATTGCATGACTATTGTGGGATATGCAACCGTACCTATTTCTTTTGTGTTGTGCATGAACACATTTCTTTAGATTGTGATATGTGAGTTTCTCTCTAAAAGGAAGTTTAGAAATGTATTTTTTTCTCTCACGCGTGACATTTTTCAAGTTGTGATACTTACTCTACGTTTCTTGTCCAAGGGCAAGATGACCTGATGGCAACTAGGATGAATTTCACTCTGATTCAGGTTGTCATAACCTAGTCTACGTTTTTTGTTTAAGGGATGCATGGCCTCATCAAAACTGGGACAAATTTCATGCAAAAAAAATTTCAAGTTGTGATAACTTAGTATACATTTTTTGTTTAAGCCCTATATGGCCTCATCAGAACTGGGAAGAATTTCAAGGATGAATTTTTCCAAATTGTGATAACTTAGTCTACGTTTTTTCTTTAAGCCCTGTATGGCCATATTGCAACTGGGAGGAGTTTCATTCTCACTAAAAAACATGCCACGGATATGCAGATTTGATGCGCTTTGGGTGGCATGGACATTGACCCCTGAACCAGTGATATGTCCAAGCAAAGGTTGATAATGGATATGTGTTTTATTTGTTTACAACGAGAGGATGTCAATTGTTCAATCATAATTTGAATCAATAGACCAAGAATGGACAGTGCCATCTGGCAGGGCCGACCAGACCTAGATATTTAATCTGAATATGATAGATAGCCATTGCAAATAGAATATGAAACCCTCCAAATTTCCTTTTTCATATGGCAACACCATGTTTACAAGGTATTCTTTCCCACTTCCAATTGCCATCATGTTTTGTAGGAGATATGGCGAAAGGTGTTCATGCAAGTAGCTTAAAGCCTGTTGGTTGCTACCTATAATTGCATTGAAAAAGGACTGTATAGTGTAAATCTATAGTGACTTCACATAAAACTTTGTTTCTGCCAAACAACAAATTGCATTGAACAAACTATCTCCACGACTAGACACAACAGTTGTTGCTAGTTGTAAACCATTGCAGTCTATGCGATGCATAATCTGTTTCCATTGTGATTCAAGGTCTTTGCAAATGAGGGACAAGTAAATATGATCTCCTTCAAGATTTCATATGGACAATTTTTTGTACAGTAGTGGTTCATAATGACCACTGACAGCATTGACATCATGGAACAAGATGCAATATGGATTGTTAGATGCAGTTTTGTTGAAAAGTAGATATCCTATTTTTCTGGTCAATGACCATATTCCAATTGATATATTGAGCCAGTTAGACAGCCACCATATACAAAATGTATCTCCCCAAAGTTCCCTCTCATGTGCAGGCGGAATTGGAGATGCAGACAACCGCATCATTGAAAAATACGTAGCGACGTCGTGTATTCCATGCAACTGCCGAATAAAATTGGATTCCAATTCGTATTCATACGACTCTAATGCCTCAACGTCACCATTTTTTAAACAGCCCAAGAAATAATCTATCAATCCATTGTGCATGTTGGTCGAGGAATAACGAAAATGCAGTAGAACCTGAAATGCATCGAAAAGGAAATCTAGTACTGTATACAAGAATGCATCCAATCTAAAAAGGCCATTGTTATGCAACACCTTGTCAATGTTGTCATGTAGAATGGAGTGTGTATCTATTTCATACAACTGAACATCTATTACTGGTTTCATCTTTTGAACTATGATTTTGAAGTTGTTTCTTAGCTACTTTCAATTTGCATGAAAACAAAGAAAAGGGGAAAAAAAGTATANTAAAACAGGAAAACTACAAGCACGGAACTCCGTACCAATCAAAGTATGTATCATTCAACCTTCCTCTTCTCAACTTCAATCCCCCCTAGTCCCCATAGCAGATGACAAGAAAACAAACCCACACTGGAAAGTGAACCAAACATAAGACCATAAATTTACTGAGCAGAAAAACCGATTTGAACCTATTCATGGTGTGCATCCTACAAGCTTCTCAGAGGTAGAAAACGTTCTACAAAATAGAAAGGACATGACAAAGGCAACCGGTGGACTCAGTTTTCCGACCCATAGAATAAAATCATTCCCTGCCTCTACACCATGGCGGATGGTTCCCGCTTCTGATAGCTTCGAACTCATTTTTGAAAACCCCTCTGCATTGAAATTTTCGAAATAGTTATGAACATGGTAGCTGGCATATGAAGATGCATGGTTTTCGGGAACAGAATTTAAGAGCACAGAGGAAGATGGTATACAACAAAATTTGGAGGCAGGGACTCCTAACATTGAAAAATAGCAACGAAACAATGGCACGAAAACTTACCCGTCAATGAGGGATGACAAGAGCTCACCCCAAAACCTGCAAACTACAACAACAGGTCCAAAAGCTTGCGAAGTTGAAGAAAAAAAAACTAGCGAACAATCACGAAGAGGTCCAACTACAACTACAGTAACTCAACTTTGAAAAGTTGAATCAAACAAGAAAAAGAATCATGGAACGAACCAATGAACAAGCATCAACCACTGAACGAGTGATGTCGTTGGAGAACAAATCTACACAATTTCACTACAAACAACACCATCATAAAAATGGAACGAAATTGTATTGCAACACATATGTTCAATAAACATTTAAGGCTACCAGACTTGTTAGGTAAACACTTAAGACTGTCAAAACTATCGAATGGCATAATACTATGCAAACATTTAAGAAATAATGCAGCGTGGCAGGCCTGTTCTCTCGAAGCACATAAGAATAAATCAAAAATCACACATAATTATATGCTACGAAATGTATTCGAAGGACAAACTTTCATTGGGATAAATTTATCTAGTAGAAAATGCTAGGCCAAACATTCGAATTAAGGCTAGCATTAATCCACCTTCGAGCAATGCATAAGAAAATATATGATTCAAAAATACCATATACGATCAAATACTTTGGATATGCCAGCATATCTAACATTGGGAATAGCGAAGCCAGCAATAAGACCTCCAATCTGTTGTCCAATCAGATTATAACATATATGGTACTTTTTATTATATAAAAATCGATGTTTTTAGTTCCTGGTTCCAACAATAGATATAATGGAAATATTTCTAGTCAAAGGACAAACTAATAAGAGGTCAACGAATTATCGATCGTTATAGTCCCTTTATGCCTAAGGAAGGGACTAATAACTTTAACCGAGTTGGAAAGCCAATGTTTTATGATTTGCTTTACATACCACTTAATTTATTTATTCCAACCATATTAAAAATGCAATAAATTTTGGGCCCATTTTCCTACTCGACAGGTCTTCTTCAAAGCTTCTAATGACAATTTTTCTTCAAAGATTCTAATGTTGTGGAGATTCGATAATAAACTCTGTTCTTTTGAATTACTATATATTATTTCCACACACATATCCATATCTTATTTTGCTTGGTTGGATGCATAGCATTAGACATGGTTTTTTTTTATCTTTGTCGGTGTTCTTGAACTCTATAACACTCCATGTAGCATTGAACAAAAAAAACAATTCCCAAGGTAAGATGGATCAATGTGATTATGGATCAATAAAAATTATTGAAAATTTGAGAGAAAGAAAACCTCACTCTTTATTCACATGTATGCGGCTCAACCTCTCTTTTTATAAAATATGTGTGTCTTTGACATGGGCTCTTTTCCCTTGAAATCCACACTTGGAGTTGGTCATAAAAATTATGATACCAAAAATCCTATGAACAACAATATTATTAATTTTTGTATCAACATTTTCATACCAAAACTTAGATCATCATTATTCTTAAAGAAATTGAGTGAAATACATGTTTCTCACCAATTATTTGAAAACCTAAAAGCAGGCTCAAAAACGAGCCTCTATTGTTCTATGCCTTACACATAGAACCCATAATTCCTCGATATAAAAGTTGACAAGAGGACTTGTGGGATGGCTCACTCAATATTGTACTTCTATTGAGTTTCGCGATATAAAAATTGACAGACGAACTCCAAGGATGGCATGCTTCGAGAAACGAGAAATACATACTAAATATGTACTTTTAAAAAGTATGGACATGACATTTTATAGATCATGTACAGATCCCTTATTTCATACTTAGCCACTTTTTTGGATTATGGACTTGTGGGCTAGCAGACTGTAAATTGGGCCTCTATTGTTCTGTGTCCTGAAAACAACACCGAGAGTTGTGCGATATACAAATTGACAAGCAGACTTGCGGGTTGGCTAGCTCAACATTGCACTTCTATTTTTTTGTGTCCTCCAAACAACACTTGGAGCTCTACAGTATAGAAATTGACAGACAGACTCCAGGACTGGCGGGCTCAAGATTGAATATGTATTACACATCACATGTAATATGTAATACATATTACATGTAACATGTACAATATGAAACAAGCAAGCGGTCAGTCGGGTTGGCGATATAAAAGCAAGTGGAAATATGAACATGTGTATCCAACACTTCCAAGCCCAGAAATTCTCCGAGGAACGAGTAATACATACTAAATATTTACTTTTATAAAGTATGGATATGATATTTTATAGAGCATGTACGAATCCCTCATTCCATACTTAGCCACTTTTTGGATCGCGGGTTCTCGGGCTGGTGAGCTCAAAATTGGGCCTCTATTGTTCTGTGTGCTACAAATATCACTCATAGTTGTATGATATACAAATTGAAAGGAGGACTTGCGGGATGGATTGCTCAACAATGCACTTCTATTGTTCCATGTCCTCCAAGCAGCACTGGGAGTTCCGCAATATACAAATTGATAGACGAACTCGTGATGTTTCCCTATCCTCCAAACAACATTTAGAGTTCTGCGATATACAAATTGATAGATGGACTCCAGGACTCGTGGGCTCAAGATTGAATATGTATTACACATTACATGTGATATGTATCGCAGGTTATTGGGTTGGCGGGCACAAAATATTCACATTTTGGATCATGGGTTCTCGAGCTACGGGCTCAAAATTGGGCCTCTATTGTTCTGTGATCTGCAAACAACACCCAGAGTTGCGTGATATACAAATTGACAATAGGACTTGTGGGCTAGTTGGCTCAACATTTCACTTCTATTGTTCTGTTTCCTCTAAACAACACTGGGAGTTTTGTAGCATACAAATTGACAAACGTACTCCAGGACTGGCGGGCTCAAGATTGAATATGTATTACACATTACATGTAATACATAATACATATTACATGTAATATGTACAATATGAAAAGGGAAAGTAGTAGATTAGGCTGGTGATATAAAACCAAGTGGAAATATGAATATGTGTATCTGCCAATTCCGGACCTAGAAATTTTCTGAGGAATGAGTAATACATACTAAATATGTACTTTTATAAAGTATGGATATGATATTTTATAGATCATGTACGGATCCCTCATTCCATACTTATTTACTTTTTGGATCGTAGGTTCTCGGGCTAGTGGGCTCAAAATTGGGCCTCTATTGTTCTGTGTGCTACAAATAGCACCCAGAGTTCTGCGATATACAAATGGATAGACGAACTTGTGGGTTGGCTCACTCAACATTTCACTTCTATTGTTCGTTGTCCTTCAAGAAGCACTGGGAGTTCCGCGATATACAAATTGATAGATGGACTCATGATGTAAATATATAGATGGACATGAAATCTGCCACTCTGTTGTTCTAGGAACCTGTGAGCATAGACATGGGACTAAGTATAGAATCATAAATGGATAATAGAGGGGAAGGAAAAAAGAAAAGATGCAGTATAAATTTATTTATTTCAAGATAGCAGAACAGAAAATATAATTGACATGAATACAAGTCAATGTACACGAAGATATGGAGTGTCCAAGGAGGCAAAAAAAAAAAAACAGAGGTGCAATCAAGTTCAACAAATACAGACAGAGTAAACAAAAAACTATTGGATATGGAACACGGGCAGAAAAATGCACCTTTGCATGGATTTCCCTACATTCCTGATTAGGAGTTCTTTGTGGTGTCCAATTTTCCTATTTGTTTCTATGAACAAAAGCACAAAACAAAATGGATATGAACATAAGTTAACATGTAAAGAAAAAGGCAAGTACTATGTACATATACTAAATAAAATAGAATAAGATGAATAGAGTAACAAATAGTTTTAGAAGATTGTACCTTTTTTTTATTTTTAAGTTCATTCAAGTTTCTGTGTGTGTGTGTGTATTTGCAAAAAAAAAAATTGTGACCAAAAGCAATTCCAAACCAAGGAAAAATAAGAAGTTGGATATCTTGATTTTTTGCAACAAGATAGACAAATATGGTTTGAAGCATATAAATATGAATCTGCAATATGCGTAATGTATATTTCATAATTCAATTACAACACCAACTGTGTGGTGACCAGACCAGTATGTGTACAAATCATGGAAAACTAAGAAGCTGGATAGTTTTTTTTTGTTTTTTTCTGCAACAAGCTATACATATATGCTTTGAAACATATAAATATGACTATGCAATATGTTTGATGTATATCTCATAACTCAAGTGCAATACCAATTGTATCGTGATCAGACCAATATGTGTCTAAGATAAACATACAGTATTGAGCAATGGGCACATTTGACCACACATGATCAATAAGTGCATTTTGCAGATGGCTTGTGTTGTTCAAAAGAAAGCAGAGACTGTATTTGCACATGTAGTTTTCCAATTCTTTTGTTCTGGCATTATTTTGTAGCATGTCAATATTGAAGTCTCCTACAAGAACAATGGGTCCATTCAGATGGAAATGGCCCAATGCATTGGAAATAACATTTACTATGTTGGAGAATGTCGTATGCGGAGCAACATACAGATTCAGTATTGCAATTTTTGTTCCATGGAAAAATATTTTTGCAAGCAACACCTCAACATTCTTTTCTTCAAAATGTATATGATCCAAAATTGGTTCTTTCTTTTTCATCGATATCATCACCCCATGTGTAATGTAACTTGATATGCAATTGTGATTCGGGAATTGTTTGTTTTTCATGCATAATTCCATGTATGTTTCCTACAAGCACAGAATATCGGATTGCATTATATCATAGTCATTAAGTATATCATCCATGTGTGCATGTAAGATGCATGTGTTAAGTGAAAGAATTGATACATATGAATTTGTTTGTATGAATTGGTAATCATACTGCAGTTGCCATTTTTCAGTGGTCCTGAGTCGTTCCATTTCAATATCAAATTGTTGTTTGACTTTGAAGTTATATTTTGTAATAGGACTTAGTAAATACAAGGATTCTATGCTTCTGACACAGGACAGTGTTGTGTATACAAGTCCATGTATCCAAATTCCAGCAAGCTAAAATGCAACATTATCAAGTGTTAGTCCTTGCAATCTGTGGACTTTATGTGCACATGCAATTTTGATTGGAAACTTTTTTTGAATCTTCAGTCGACCTATCTTTGTTGATGTCGATATTGGCTTTGATATTCACAAAATAGGTTTCCAATCACTTGCAGTGTTTGAATTATATATATAATCCAACTTGCTTGCTTGCCACTTGCCTATATGCGATTCATGGGACTTAATCCAAAGGACATCAAGTTTTTATGTTTTCGTATAGCCTTTGAGTATTCCATCTGCACCATTGACCAAGCCATCCTATGAATCATAGTTGCAGGCATATATTTCAACCATCATTTCTAATTGCAGGACAAGCTGCAAAGGTAAAGTGGATGTATGTTCATGACGTGGAACATTTCCATGGTTGTCTTCTTCCAGGTCAATTGAATTGATGATGATATCATCGCCAGGCATGAGCGATATCATGTTCCTGTTATGCATTGCAACATCCTTATTTTTGTAGAACAGGTAAGGGAATGTTGGGTCTGTTGGTGTTGGCCACAAGCACCTCGAATTGATATATGTTAAATCATCATATGTTTGGCAGTTTGTCCGCATTCTATTCAGAATTGCAATGAATCTTTCATATGTCTCACGCATTGTAGTATGAAATTCAAAGCATTTAATATTGTCTCTCTAGAAGTCATGCTTCATCGTTTGCATGTTAACCATAGGTTGTTCAAATATCAAATAATATTGGATGGGTTGTGCCTGGTATAGATCCCCATGGAATATCATGTCAATGTTTCCAAAGTATTTTGTGTGCACATGTTTTATGCTTCTTAGTCAGTTGTCAATGGAATATAAGAAGTGAATTCCAATCAGAGATGCTTCATATATAAAGGGAAGTTGGAGTTCATCATAAATCTTAGACAATGTATCCAACATTTCCTTTCTAAGTGGAAGAAACTGTGACTTGTTAAAAGGCATTAAAAATGCAGAGTGGACTGTTGTTCCACCTGCATTATATGCAACTTTTCCTGTGTATGAAACTATTAGGCTCTTTGGTTTCATATGATCAAAGGAATTGTTTGAATCATAGATTCGTATAAGCATTTGGCACAATGCTTTCGTTGTGAATGTATTGCCTATTCTTTCTTTGGCTGTAAGGAACAAGTGCATAGGAGTGTCCATGTTCAAGCATTTTTTAAGCGCAATGTCCTTTAGAATTGTTTGATGTTCTCAATTCAACATACAACTTATTCTATGGTATTCATTATTTTGAATTAGTAAAGGATGTTTTGTGACTTGGAAACCAATATTGATATGTTTTTCACATCCACCTGTTCGAGGACGAGCCAAATCTGCTTGTAAGTCATAGAAATCGCAAGGAGTTATGGTTTTTTTTGGTTTGTGAATGTCTCATCAAGATTGTCAAGGTTTTCTATCTCATTAACTACAATTTCTAGATTACCCCATGTTGGATTAACATTATAAGTAAACTAGCTTAATTGATTTTCACTATAGTCTCAGAGGCAACATACGCAGCCTCCCATGTAGAGAAGTTATCTTTTAATGTTTCTTCGTTTTCATCGACTGGAACGTATAGCAACAGTTTTTCTCTACATTAATTTTCATAGTCATAATGTTTATTGTATTTGACAAACCGTATCACAGAGGGTTTTTTTCTTTTTGATATGCGTGCACCATCTTTTTTGTAATGAGATACGAATTCTGCTAAGAATATATGGCTAATAGGAGATGGAGGTTGGAGGTAATAACCAATAATATAGTGGCATAGCATGTCTTCTGAATTGTTTGGCTCTTGCTCTAGCAAAACCAATGGTTTAAGCACAAATGTGGGTTTCTCAAGTGGAGACGTGTTTATGAAGACACATTTTCTTGAACTACAAGTGAGGCGCAGGGAAAGTGCAATGTGAACTGCTTGCTGAGCAGACATTTGTTGAAGATTAAGCAATGTATTTCCAAGTGTGTGTATCATTTGTATGGCATATACATGACTTCTTTCATGTTCTTTGAGTATTCTTCTGAATGCACTTGTCATAGATTTGTCAACCTTTGCCATATACATGGTATAGTATGATGCTGCAGCATATGCATTGAGCATGTACTGTGCATCTGTATTTGTTTTCCACATAACTAGAATGTCCTTGGAGAAACTGTTTCTCCAAATATGGGAAAGTTTTCGTTTAAGGAAAACTTTTGGTTGTTTAAGCATACATTGTATGGCTTGGATGTACTCATCTTCTGATAAAATTATCTCTCTTAAGAAGTCATCGAAGCTCATCATCTCGTCAAACTCTCCTTGTTCTAGAAATGTGAACAAGGATTTAGATTTCTCAACAAAAACATTGTCCTCTAAACTAAGTGTCTCTATGATTCCTGTAGCTCTCATTGGCGGCATGGCAAAGTTGTATCTACAATGCGAGTTTTTTCGTTTTCTACAACTTCTTGTATGATAATGTCTATGAAATTTGACAAGTTCTGGATCCAAATGATCTATATTGTATGTTATATATTTGTCCACAAATTCCTCGATATGTGAATTTTTGTCATCTCCATAGACCGGTGCACCCTTTATCCACTACAGTGTGTGGTCATGTTCATTCCCACTATTCTAGAATTCAGTCACAAAAAAGTAGTTCGATATTTTTCCGAAAAATGTTTCGTCATGGCATATAAATTGTCTCAAAGCATTTATTCTATGTCTGTAGTAACGAGTACATGTCACTGGATATTTTCTTATGAGGTAGTCAATGCCATTATTTCCCAGTGTATTGATTTGTTTTTTACGTTTCCTGTTCCGATGCAGGCAGAAATGACAACCACCAATGGATGCCAGCAATTCTCTGCACTTGTAAATGTGATGAAAAATGTTGGAGGGCCCAATTGCCGGATCATTGCAAAAATAGTTTTCTTGTTTTGTTGCAAATAGTCAGGAGAGGTGCAAATGTTTTTGAAATCTATGTGTCCAATATCAAATTTCAGAATTTTTTCTAGGTTTACATTGTATTTAACATACTTGGCCAACAAATTTCTTCCTCGTAACTGGCCTTTTCTTATTTGGACCCACATGCAATACAAAACTTGCTCTATTATTATGTGCATTGTTTTGAAAAACAAATTTGTTATGTGACACGAGAAGTCACCACTTCAATGTAGAAGCTCCCATCAGACTATTTTATGATAACTGAATCGTTTTGTAATGTCAGTGGCAAGTGGATCTCCATAGAAGAGTGTTGGGAAGTTCATTTCCTCGACGAATTTGTCCTTGAATATTCCAAGTGGGTGTTTCCCCTCAGCAGGTGCAATTTTGACAATCTTGTCTTGCAAGTCACAAATGCACTGTGAATCAGTGAATCTATGCACCAATGTCTCAACACGGATTTCATTCTCTAATTCATCACTTGTATCAAATTCACTAGCATTTTCGAGAGTATCTGCACAGTTGGCATACTCCTCTCCAAGAACAATGTTCCATTTCTCATTTATACAAATGTTTTGTGCTTTGTGCAGGGCCCTGGAACATAATTCCTTTAATGCTTTCATAATAGCATGCACACGCACTTTGCATGTCTGATACGCATTTTTGTATCGCAAGCGTCTTTTGAGAGACACAAGAATTGTCATTGTATCACTAATGAATTGTGGCAGGGATTTTTGCACAACATCTAGTTGAACATGCACATTAATAATTGATCCTGTTAATCCCATATGGGGTCATTTATAACCCCAGGACCTGATTTGTGCAAATGAAATTTGCAGAGACACAAGTCTCTCTTCAAGTTCCGTAAGTGCACTTACATCTGCTAGTGGAGTATTACATATTATTTTCTCAGGGGTTGCAAACTGTGGCAGATTTCCATTTTCAAGCGACTGTTTGCATGGAAGACAAATTTTTCCACTAGAAAATGTTTTATCATGCGTTGTCAAGTAGAGATATTTTTTTCCAAATCAAGCATGAAAGAATTACTATTTTTTGCGAAATTCAATTGTTCACAAATTTCACGTGCAATTGAAGGAGTGTCTTTGATTTGTTTCATGTAGGTATGTCTTTCATTTTTCTTTCGCAAGGAAGTATGGGTAGAAAGTGTTTGCTGGTTTTCATTGGTAGTAGTGCATGGTGTTAATTCTAGCCCCCGACATGTGACAGTTGCATGACTATTGTGGGATATGCAACCGTACCTATTTCTTTTGTGTTGTGCACGAACACAAATTTTTTGGATTGTGATATGTGAGTTTCTCTCTAAAAGGAAGTGTAGAAATGTATTTTTTTCTCTCACGCGTGACATTTTTCAAGTTGTGATACTTACTCTACGTTTCTTGTCCAAGGGCAAGATGACCTGATGGCAGCTGGGATGAATTTCACTCTGATTCAGGCTGTCATAACTTATTCTACGTTTTTTGTTTAAGGGATGCATTGCCTCATCAAAACTGGGACAAATTTCATGCATAATTTTTTTCAAGTTGTGATAACTTAGTCTACATTTTTTGTTTAAGCCCTGTATGGCCTCATCAGAACTGGGAAGAATTTCACTCATGAATTTTTCCAAATTGTGATAACCTAGTCTACGTTTTTTCTTTAAGCCCTGTATGGCCATATCACAACTGGGAGGAATTTCATTCTCACTAAAAAACACGCCACGCATATGCAGATTTGATGTGCTTTGGGTGGCATGGACATTGACCCCTGAACCAGTGATATGTCCAAGCAAAGGTTGATAATGGATATGTGTTGTATTTGTTTTCAATAAGAGGATGTCAATTGTTTGATCATAATTTGAATCAATAGACCAAGAATGGACAGTGCCATCTGGCAGGGCCGACCAGACCTAGATATTTAATCTGAATATGATATATAGCCATTGCAAACAGAATATGAAACCCTCCACATTTCCTTTTTCATATGGCAGCGCCATGTTTACAAGGTATTATTGCCAACTTCCAATTGCCAGCATGTTTTCTAGGAGATATGGCGAAAGGTGTTCATGCAAGCAGCTAAAAGCCTATTGGTTGTTGCCTATAATTGCATTGCAAAAGGACTGTACAATGTAAATCTATAGAGACTGCACATCGAACTCTATTTCTACCAAACAACAAATTGCATTGAACAAACTATCTCCATAGCTAGACATAACAATTGTTGCTAGTTGTAAACCATGGCAGTCTATGCGATGCATAATCTATTTCCATTGTGATTCAAGGTCTTTGCAAATGAGGGAAAAGTAAATATGATCTCCTTCAAGATTGCATATGGACAATTTTTTGTATAGTAGTGGTTCATAATGACCACTGACAACATTGGCATCATGGAACAAGATGCAATATGGTTTGTTAGATGCAGTTTTGTTGAAAAGTAGATATCCTATTTTTCTTGTCAATGACCATTTTCCAATTGATATATTAAGACAATTAGATAGCCACCATATACAAAATGTATCTCCCCAAAGTCCCCTCTCATGTGCAGGAGGAATTGGAGATGCAGACAACCGCATCAGTGAAAAATACATAGCGACATCGTGTATTCCATGCAATTGCCGAATAAAATCAGATTCCAATTCGTATTCATACGACTCTAATGCCTTAACGTTGCCATTTTTTAAACAACCCAAGAAATAATCTATCAATCCATTGTGCATGTTGGTCGAGGAATAACGAAAATGCATTAGAACCTGAAATGCATCGAAAAGTGAATCTAGTACAGTATACGAGAATGCATCCAATCTAAAAAGGCCATTGTTATGCAACACCTTGTCAATGTTGTCATGTATAATGGAGTGTGTATCTATTTCATATAACTCAACATCTATTACTGGTTTCATCTTTTGAACTATGATTTTGAAGTTGTTTCTTAGCTACTTTCAATTTGCATGAAAACAAAGAAAAGGGCAAAAAAAGAATAAAACGAAAAAAAAAAACATAAAACAGGAAAACTATAAGCGCGGAACTCCGTACCAATCAAAGTATGTATCATTCAACCTTCCTCTTCTCAACTTCAATCCCTGCTAGTCCCCATAGAAGATGACAAGAAAACAAACCCACACTAGAAAGTGAACCAAACATAAGACCATAAATTTACTGAGCAGAAAAATTGATTTGAACCTATTCATGGTGTGCATCCTACAAGGTTCTCAGAGGTAGAAAAAGTTCTTCAAAATAGAAAGGACATGACAAAGGAAACCAATGGACGTAGTTTTCTGACCCATAGAATAAAATCATTCCCTGCCTCTACACCCCAGTGGATGGTTGCCTCTTCTGATAGCTCCGAACTCATTTTCGAAAACCCCTCTACATTGCAATTTTCAAAATAGCTATGGACATGGCAGCCGGCATATGAAGATGCATGGTTTCCGAGAACTGAATTTAAGAGCACAGAGGAAGATGGTCTACAACAAAATTTGGAGGCAGGGACTCCTAACATTGAAAAATAGCAACGAAACGATGGCATGAAAACTTACCCGTCAACGAGGGATGACAAGAGCTCACCCTAGAACCTGCAAACCACAAAAACAGGTCCAAAAGCTTGCAAAGTTGAAGAAAAAAAAACCAGCGAACAACCACGAAGAGGTCCAACTGCAACTACAGTAACTCAACTTTGCAAAGTTGAATCAAACAAGAAAAAGAATCATGGAACGAACCAATGAACAAGCATCAACCACTGAATGAGTGATGTCGTTGGAGAGAAAATCTGCACAATTTCACTGCAAACAACACCATCATAAAAATGGAACGAAAATATATTGCAACACATCTGTTCAATAAACATTTAAGGCTACCAGACTTGTTAGGTAAACACTTAAGACTGTCAAAACTGTTGAATGGCATAGTACTATGCAAAAATTTAAGAAATAATGCAGCGTGGCAGGCCTGTTTTCTCGAAGCACACAAGAATAAATCAAAAATCACACATAGTAATATGCTATGGAATGTATTCGAAGGACAAACTTTTAGTGGGATAAATTTAGCTAGTAGAAAATGCTAGGCCAAACATTCAAATTAAGGCTAGCATTAATCCACCTTCGAGCAATGCATAAGAAAATATATGATTCAAAAAGACCATATACGATCAAATACTTTGGATATGCCAACATATCTAATGTTGGGAATAGAGAAGTTGGCAATAAGACCTCCAATCTGTTGTCCAATCAGATCATGACATATATGGTACTTTTTATTATATAAAAATCGATGTTTTTAGTTCCCTAGTTCCAACAATAGATAATATAGAAATATTTCTAGTCAAAGGACAAACTAATAAGAGGTCAACGAATTATCGATCATTATAGTCCCTATATGCCTAAGGCAGGGACTAATAACTTTAACCGAGTTGAAAAGCCAATGTTTTATGATTTGTTTTACATACCACTGAATTTATTTATTCCAACCATATTAAAAATGCAATAAATTTTGGGCCCATTTTCCTACTCGACGGGTCTTCTTCAAAGCTTCTAACGACGATTTTTCTTCAAAGATTCTAATGTCGTGGAGATTTGATAATAAACTCTGTTCTTTTGAATTACTATATATTGTTTCCACACACATATGGATATCTTATTTTGCTTGGTTGGATGCATAGCATTAGACTTGGTTTTTTTATCTTTGTCGGTGTTCTTGAACTCTATAACACTCCATGTAGCATTGAACAAAAAAACCAATTCCCAAGGTAATATGGATCAATGTGCTTATGGATCAACCTCTCTTTTTATAAAATATGTGTGGCTTTGACATGGGCTCTTTTCCCTTGAAATCCACACTTGGAGTTGGTCATAAAAATTATGATACCAAAAATTCCTATGAACAACAATATTATTAATTTTTGTATCAACATTTTCAGACCAAAACTTAGATCATCATTATTCTTAAAGAAATTGAGTGAAATACATGTTTCTCACCAATTATTCAAAAACCTAGAAGCTGGAAGTTGCTAATAGTTCAGAGTGTTCGTTGAGTAATAAGTAAACAAGTTTCATTTGCATACCATCCAATGACACATCCGACCCATGTAAAATGAAACATGGAATTGCATGCTACTATATGTAACTCAACTCAATGTACCTTCTTACACTAAAGACTTCTACAAACCACACATTGAAGACTTCATTAATAATGTCACATAAATGAATGAATATTATATATTATACTAGCACAATCACATAATTGTGGGTGATGAACTTCATAGACATATTTAATTTGCAAACCCTAACTCTAAGATAATCCTAATTCTAGCATAAAACATAACTTTAACATCAACACTAACCCTAATCATTTTAATGATATATTAATTATTTTCAAATGCTTAATAATTAAATACATTTAAAAAAAAATAATGTGTTATTAAAAGGATTTAAATCATTTAAAATTATGCTAGGTTTAGGGTTATGTTAAGATTAAGGTTTATGATAGAATTAAAATTTTCTTAGAATAGAGTTAGGGTTTGTAAATTAAAAAATAATCCTATCTATTGGTTGTGCTAGTTACACCCATAAACAAAATGTCGTTTCTAAGGCCAACATGTTTGAGTGTCCAAGAAAGCGACTGAGTAGTACATGGCTTCAGCCTGGTTGATCATAAAATTTGGGGTTTTTAAAGGAAAATGTGCACGCAACATGCTAGTGTCCATAACTAATCTCAGTAAACAACATTTGTTGACCTGCCAAAGCATAAAGGAGAGAAAGACACAATGATGAAAAAAACGAAAATGTAATAGGTTATTTTCAAACTTATCTCGAATTACACCAAAGAAGGGATCGACAATGTGAATTCATATATAATTTTTCCTACACTGACATTTGAATCTACTATGAATGGTGTGAATCTTTTTCATTGCAACAATTCAAAATAGGTCAAGCTATCTGTTTATCATGGTTATCCACATTCACATGGGTTTTATTACGATGAATTCTTGCCATGACTGGGAGACAAGTATTCAAAGAATAGATTGCTTTGTCCATGAAAACAAAAACATGAAAAGGGCTGAAAAATTGTCAGTACAAGATTCTGTATGTTCTGATCTGAATGGCAGTTTATCCGGACAAAATAGAGTGACCTGTTCAATGTAAATCATGGGAAACCTTTTGAATATTTCTTCCTTTTTTCTCGATTGCTAACTCATAATATCAAATGTGAAACAACTTCCTCACTCTTGTTATTATCACTCGCATATCTGATAGATTAGCAACATAACCACTTTATAAACATCATGGTGAGCAAAACCCAAGACTGCACTACATGTAATCAAGCAACATTCCCCTTCATTGCCATTACGTTCCCAGAAGAATGCGGTGCACATCCCACAGGCCCTGATCCCACACGCATGAATTTTCTTGCATTCACTTTATAGATGTTGCACAATCATAACTACACCCAAATTGTTATTCAATTCAATTCAACAACTATATTTAGGGAGCCGAGCCATCACTTTGTTTATGGAGCTGATGTTTCTTGAGTAGCATCCATCCGTGTAACTTATCTTCTGGCATATCGCTCACTTCTCCTCTTCGTTTTGTATGGGGATAATATTAAACTCTTCCCAATGTAGTGTCACCTTAGTAACTAATTGAAATACCTGTAACATTCATAAAATCCACGCATGCCTTACTTAATTAAAAAGTCTATCACATTTTATAGCTGACATACTCTATTATTAAGTTATGGAATCCTTGCTAATCACTTAAACTTGGTAATATATCTTTATAACAGCCAGGAGGTTAATGGTTGAAATCACAACCCTTAATCTGTTGTGACAACTAAGAGTATTCCAATATGTATATGCCTTTAAATGTAATAAATAAATAAATCCCATGGATTGCTCTCTTATTTCTCCCAATTACCAAACTAAGAGTATTCCAATATGTATATGCCTTTAAATGTAATAAATAAATAAATCCCATGGATTGCTCTCTTATTTCTCCCAATTACCATCCAATGTGGCGAACTTTAATAAGAATTTGAACTTATGAACTGTTCAACCTTCATTGTTCATTGTGTTAATAACAACTTGTTCGACTTATTGATGCAAGATGTCGAGAACTTCCATGAAATACCCATCATTGCACTATGGTGTTAAGCGATCACTCCCATCACCGCGACATTAAGTTATCGCTCAAGGCTTGCTGATTGTGTGCTAAATCATGTAAATGTTTTTATATAAAATATGTTCACCTACGTGTAATACATTTAATAACAATAATTCTTATTTAATTTTAACTCATAATATAATGCATATAAAATTTAATGTATAAAAAATCTTGTTTGTTTATTCAAGGATTCCTCCCTTAATATGCATGCAAGTAGAATAATTATATAAATAATTTCAAATGAACAACATGGAGGTGGTCACGATAGATTTGTTCAATTTCTCCACTTGGATGTGTCCTTAGTAACATTGTGCTCATTAAATGCAACCATTAGTTGGTAGCGGAAAACTTGCTAGGCACATGTTTACATTACTTTTTGCTTGTCTACATTAACAACCTACCTGAACTAGACTTCACTTCCCAGTCCCATGATTTTACGACATGAACATCAAGGAATTTTTTATTCTAATATATTTGTGAAATTAATGGATTCCTTATCAATACCGTCTGAATGAATGAAAGATAAAATGGGGTTACTAGTAGATCTCCATATTGATCTATGAAAGGAATTACTGCTTTGGGTGTTGGTCCTGGGTATGGTTTATTACCTAATAAATACGACTTGAAGTGAATTTCCCATCCCCTAGCTCTAACTTATTCTCCAGTGATAAGAGAACAAAGGAAGGTAGAGTACTTTTAAGCTAGCCATTGAATGAAAGGGTATCCATATGGGAGTCTAAAACTTAAGAGGACCTAAACTCACCCAGAGAGAGAAAAAATCATTATATGATCAGATGAAGCATTCAAGGTTGCTTTGAAAGGAACTGTAATAACTACACAAATTGGGCCTCTTCAACTTCACGGCAGAGCAGTGTTGTGTTATCTGATTTCAACATATGAATTCTTTCCTGCAGAAGACTTGAAGATAATAAGGTTGCCCTATAGAACCTCTCATTGGAATTTATAATAAAGAGAGAAAAGACCATCAGAAGAAGAAAAACTCTATTGATTTCATGCTTGCCTACCTTTTGTTGTTTTTCCATTCTTGTTGTGATTTAGAAACCCAATTGCTAACTCTTCTGAGCTTGCATTGCATCCTCTGTATTTGGTTTTCTAGGTGTTGGGTGGGGCCATTGTTATGGAATGACAATTCCCTTACCTTGTATCCAAGTCACGAGGCTGTGGAATATAGGATCATACAATGTGTTAGTAACAATGAAGTCTTAAAATTGGAAAAACACAAGTGGCTAGGATTTGGAGCAACTGCAAGATAGGGTTTGACAGTTGCGGCCATAGTAGAGAGCAACATGAGCACCAATGGGGGGGGTAAGGGAACCCCATCATACAAACAAGTAGTGGTGGACAGAGGGAAAGGGCCAAGAGGCATAGTTTTCAAGGCATCGGTGACAGGAACCTCGAGATTAGACCCAGGAAAGAGACAGGAAAGAAACCAAGAAAAAAATGAGAGCACGGGAGAAGAAGCTAAGGAAACCTAGAGAGATGCACACAAGAGACAATGAAGCCCAATGGGATAGAAGGGTGCAACCTATGCAAACCTAAAAGAATAATGATACCCAAGGTGATCCTGGAGGACCCACAAACGCAAATCTATAGAGACCAGATGAGGACACATGCGCTAATCTGTAAGCTCATGGGGTTATGGCCCACAGAAAGAACTCTGCTCAACTGGATCAAATATCACTGGAAGCCAAACGGAGAAGTGGAGCTTCACCTAGGATTGAAAGGTTTCTTCACAACATTCTTCATGAACTTGGAGGACAGGGATAGAGTCTTTGAAGGAGGCCCATACTTCCATGCCTCAGTAGGACTATACATGCAACCTTGGACGGAAAACTTATCCCCAGAAAAAGAGATGTTCAAAAAGGTACCAGTTTGGTTGAGATTCTATTCCCTACCCTTAGACTACTGGTTTCCCTCTACCTTTGAAGCAATAGGAAACAAACTGGGGAAATATTTAAAGACCTCAGAAGCCACCCTAAAGGGAAGATACACATCTTACACAAGAATCTGTATAGAGATGGATGTTTCTGGAGCACTCCCAGAAGCCATAAGTCTGGAATTCAGGGATGAGCAATGGATCCAAAACATAGATTACGAATAGATACCCTTTAGATGCAGAAGATTCCATGAACACGGCCACCTAATCAGAGAATGCCCTATTAATCAAAAGAAGAAAACGACAAACCCCAAAACACAACAGGATGAGGAAGGGTTTATAACACCGAACCCCAGAAACAGAGCAAATAAAAAGCATAATAAAACCCCAGCAGGAAATAACCCGGAGACCCAAAATAAAATGGAAGGAAGGGACCAAACCAGTAAAGGGGCAGAAGATGAAAGGGACTCGGAAAAAGCTCAAGAGGCCATAGAATAAGCAACAAAAGAGCCTACCGATCGACCAAGAAACAAGACGACACAGGGGAGTTGCACAACCTTGATGGACGAAGAAACAAAAGATGACAACACCTCCATGCAAGACACAGAGGGAGATGCAGAGATGACCCCGAGTGAAGTAGGCACAAAAGACCCTGATCTCAGGGACCTCGTGGAAAGGGAAGGGATAGACCTTCCAAACATATTAGAGAAATGGAAAAGGCAGGGAGTAGACAATGTACCTATAGAGCAACTTCACCACATCCAGTACCTGTTTCTCCTACGGGAGGAATCCAAAGCCAGAGGACTAAAATGCACACACGGGGAGATAGGGCACCTAGGAGTCAAATCCGACAAGGGACAACCACAACTATCACCTAAAAAGACGAGGAGGAAAAAGGCAGGAAATCAAATAGCGTAGCCCTGGAGGAGCTTGGAGCACTACTGATAAATTTGGGTAAGATCAAGAAACTCTTTCCCAACTCCCCCCCACATGTTTAAATGAAGGTTATAACTTAGAATATAATAGGCCTAAACAGCCCAAGAAAACAAAGAATCCTTAGGACCAAAATAAAGCAGGAACAACCAGATCTTTGTTTCATTCAAGAGATGAAATGCACTACAGATAGAATGGAGGCAATCAATAAATAACAATGGCACAAGTACAAGATGGTGGCTATAGAGGACCACCAAATGGCAGGTGGTATTCTCACCTTGTGGAACCCACAAATACTAAATATAATAGCAACTAAAGCAACTAGACACACCCTAACAGTGCGCATGCAAATCATTGGAAACACAGAGGAGATTCTTTGCACTAATGTGTATGGGCCCCGGGTGTCAGAGGAAAAGAGAGGAATGATCCGATACCTAGAAGATATAAAAACCCAATCCACCAACCTCCATTGGATCCTAGCTGGGGACTTCAACATCATCACCTCGCTTGTGGAGAAGAAAGGAGGCACAAGAAGATTGGATCAGGATGTGGATGACTTCTCAAAGTTCATAGACACAACAGAGATGGTAGATATCAAAACTAAGAATGGCCAGTTCACCTAGAACAATAAACGGATGAACCATTTTTAGGTAGCAACAAGACTCAACAGATTCCTAGTATCAGAGTCAATCATTATGCAGGGGCTAACCTTAGATTGCAACATCCTCCCTTGGGGGGGATCTGATCACTGGCCAGTGCAACTGGAAGCAGGATTCTAAACAACACCAAAGAACAGACCCTTCAGATTTGAGAAATTCTGGATTGAACACCTGACTTTCAAGGAAAGCATCACATAATGGTGGCAGGAGGAGCAACCAAAGAAAGGGACAAGGATGTTCCAACTATATAAAAAACTAAAGTACATCAAATATAAGCTCAAGGAGTGGAACAAGGACACCTTTGGGAATATAAAGCAAGAGAAAAACAACATAGAAGAAAGAATGAAAAAAATCAAAGAAACCTGCATTTTGGAAGGCTATACGGAGGACTAAAAAAAGGAGGAGATCTAGATGACCCAAGAATGGGAGGCGCATTGCCAGCAGGAAGAAACACTCCGGCGTCAAAAGTCCCGGATCAGATGGCTAAAGGAAGGAGAATGGAACACCAAGTTCTTTCATATAACAACCATGCCCAGAAGAGCCCACAACAAAATCCTAAAGATCAAGGACCAGGATGGAATTGCGTCCAAGTCACATAAGGATATTGAAACCACTCTGGTTAACCACTTCCACAGAATAGACCAGGAACCCAACCAAGATAGAACAGAGGCCATACAAAGGATAAACCAACATATTCCATGCCTGGTCACTGAGGAACAAAACATCTTCCTAAACAAACCTATTTCCATAGAAGAATTTGACCAGGTACTCCAGGAAATGCCCAATGGGAAAGCCCCAGGTCCAGATGGCTTCACAGTGGAGTTCTTCAAAGCCTGCTGGTAAATTGTCAAATATGATGCTTATAAGGTATTAGAAGACTCTTGAAAGTCATCCTCCATTCTTAAAGCGCTAAACACTATAATGATCACACTAATCCCCAAAGAAAATGAAGCCAAAATCCCTGACCGGTACAGACCTATAGTGATATGCAATGTGGTCTACAAGATAATATCTAAAGTCATAGAAAATAGACTGAAACCCCTCCTACCTACACTTGTCTCACAAGAATAGGCAGGCTTTGTGGAAGGAAGACAAATAATGGATAACATCATCCATGCCCATGAGCTCATTCACACTTTGAAGCTTTAGAAGAGAGGGGGAATGATAATACAACTGGACCTGGCAAAATCTTATGAAAAAATTAGCTGGCACTATATGGTCAAGACTTTCGAAGCCTTTCGATTCACCCAGCACTGGATCAGCTCGATTGTCGGCCTCGTATCCACAACAAGCTACTCACTACTAATAAATAGAGCCCCTGCCAAACCTTTTTGGCCCATGAGAGGCATCAGACAAGGAGACCCGTTGTCCCCCTTTTTGTTCACTCTGATGATGGAAGGCCTCAGCTGGAGCATAAAGAGCACAACCGCAACAGGGGAAATAACAGGTATCAAACCCTTCGAAAATTTCCCTACTTCAACACATCAACAGTTTTTGGATGATACCTTACTTCATGGAATACCCATGGTCAAGGAAGCTAAATCCTACAAATGAATCCTAGAAGAATTTGGGGAAGCCTCGCGTGCCGAGATCAACCATTCCAAGTGGATGATCTTCTTCTTCAACACCAACCCAGCTATTTAAAGAAATTTGGCCAACGTTCTGGGCTTTGAACGAAAATCTCTCCCAGCTAAGTACTTGGGCGTTCACTGATAGACAAATATTACAAAATGTCGACTTGGAAAGGAGTAATAAACAAGTTACAGGAGAAGGTAAAAAATTGGACGTATAAATCCCTCAAACTAGCCGAAAGACTGACCCTAACTAAGTATGTTTTACAATCAATCCTAGCCTTTATGATGTTTGTCTTCCCAAACCCCCCAAGGGATTCTACAAAAAATAAGAACCATCCAAAGGGCCTTCCTGTGGCGAGGCACGAAACAAATAAAAAATGGGCCCTGGTGGCTTGGGAAAAGGTTTGTAAACCAAAAAGCAAAGGAGGCATGGGGCTACAAGACCCGTAAGTGACCAATGATGCCTATGGGGCAAAACTCTGGTGGCGCTGAGTCAAAGAACCTACTACACCTTTGGTAAACCTATGGAAGGCAAAGTATGCCCCGGACATTCGCGACTAGGACCGAATCTGCTTCAGAGGAACCAAAGAAGGTTCAGTCGTCTAGAACCTAGCCTGGTGCAACAAAGCCTAGATTCAGGCACACAGCTTCTGGGAAGTCAGGAATGACAAAACAACCAGATTCTGGGAGGACGCTTGGCAATAGGAACCGAGAATGGAGAACCCGGAAAGAGTGGTACTCCAACAGGAGATAATAGTGCAAGGTAAAATCAATGTTTACCAATACTAGAAACATGAAACAAACTACAACAAATGGAGAATCTGGGATAAGCTCACTCCATAGAATAGTGATAAACCCGCAACAACAGTTAAAGAGGTGGAGGAGGAACTGGGAAGATGGAAAATAGTAGTCACGGAAGGAGATGACCATCCAAGATGGGGACAAAAAGATGGTGGGGAATTCAACCTGAAAGAAGTCAGGCACTATATCGCAGACTTGGACCAAGAATACCCCTCGCAACATTGGGATAAGCTTTGGAACAGACCCAAATGGCCAAAAATAAAATTTTTACAATGGTTAATACTCCACAACCGCATTCTAACTTGGGAAAACCTAAGGAAAAGGGGATTCATAAGCCCCTCAATATGTCACCTCTATCAAGCCCAGGAAGAAACAACGAACCATCTCCTTAACGAATGCGCCTACACTACAAAAATCTGGGACTAGGTGGCAAGCATCTTTCGCTAGTTCAATAGGATCTGAGGCAACATCGCCGCAACCATCAATCTCTGGAAAGAGGACTAAAACGAACAAGAAGAGGTGAACCTCTGTTGGATCCTCATCCCAAGGATGATCATATGGTCGATATGAAAGGAGAGAAACCGGGGCATTTTTAGAAACCAAAGTTGGCCTAAAGGGAAGATCAAGGAAACAATAATATCCATGACACAAGACATGGTGCAGAGCCACAACTGCCAGGTAGGTAGAGAACAACTCATTGACTAGGATTCTCAAATCCTAGAGGCCTTCCACCTGAAATACAGACGCAACCCCAATCCGTTTAGACGACCACTGCAACTCCAAGTAGGTGAGCGCAATTGGAAGCCACCACCCTTAGGCTCTGTTAAAATGAATTTCGATGGGGCGTCGAAAGGAAACCCAGGGGGAGCAGGTTTGGGAGGAGTTATCAGGGACAGTAAAGGAAACATCATCCAGTTGTATGCTGGGAGTCTGGGAAACTCAACCAACAATGTCCAAGAATTCAGAGCCCTGGAGACTGGCCTGGAGATTCTAAGTCAGCAGGAAACGACAAACGCCATACTGGAAGGATATTCCGCGTTGGTTATCAACACAGTAATAAAACTCCAAAATGGTACCAGAATGGGAAAAATCCAGAGGCACTGACGATTGGCACACTCACTGCAAAAAATCCAGTTGCACATGTAGATAGGGATCATAGTGGAGTTGCACTGGGTACGGAGGTCAGCAAATGGATTGGCAAACATAATAGTGAACGAGGGGGTTGACAAGGAAGGTCCAGAACTGGACACTATCTGGAGTAACATCCCACAAGGGCAGTTACGAACAGATTGCACCCAACTCATAGAAAAAGATTGTGACAATAGAAGAAGTATGGAAGACCACTTCGAGAATGGAGGCATAGGAGAAACTGGAGGGCATGTAGGTTCTCGACAGAATCTGACTGCCCACCATTCAAACATGGTTTCAAATGCAAATACAAATCACACATCAGGAGAAGGTTCGACACCACGGTCCTGTCAATAGGAAGAAGTACAGGGGTCATCCGTGGGAAAGTAGAATAGATAACCAGTAGGCGACAAAGGATGAAGGGATAAATTTTTCTCTAGGGTCAAGTATGGGTACACCTCCCCCAAGTACCGTTACGGGGGGGAATGATTGTCGTACAGCGTGCAGGGTAGAGCATTGGCGCAGGGATTACAGCAAGGCCATCAAGTGCACACGCTCTAGAACAGTGGGAAAGGACTAGAAGGGACACCTTGATAAGCAGGCCATGATTGTAAGGACGAGACTGCAGCTAGGATGGCACCATAAAAGAAGATATAACAGAAATAGCCCCAGACGGAAGCAAAGCAATTACAGGGGCCATCTTACATACCAGGAAGGGGTGAATTGGAACAGGAGAAGAACCCAATGTAAAAACCACCATAAGCAAGCGAAGATGGTACGAATGAAGAAAACCAACAGTAAGAGAGGCCCCCAGGGGACCAAACCTCGACCAAGTGTCAAGAGGATGACAGTAATGGAGCAAGTGGCCAAGGAAACAATGAATACCTTCCTCACGTAGGTCAATACAAAGGGAAAAATAATCATCAAAAGATGGGAGAGAGAAATCAACATCTCTTGCAAGGGAAAAACCTGGACAAAACTAACTCAGGAAGTGGGGGGGGATAAAGGACCCAGGGGCCATACAGCCTAGAACAACCCTCTACCACAGGATGGTGGAGGAGGCCTAGAAAACAAAAATGTTGATTGGAAAGATCTGTGTGGATCAGAAGAAGACCAAAAGGATGGAAACCAGGGACCAGACGAAGGTGCTCATAGGTATTCTGAACCACCTCAACAACCTGGAGGTATGTGCAAAAATACTGGCTGAGGACCAACGAAGCCAGAAGGAAAAAATAGAATGAATGGCAGGTCAATTCCATCTTTACTTGCGCTATGTCCACCACATAGACATTACTCCAACCGTCAGAAAAGGAACCCCAACGTGCATCAAAAAGACATGCCTGGTGGAGAAGAGGAAGGAGAACGAGGCAAGGAAGGATGGAGACGAAGAGCATCCCATCAACCTGGACTAGCGCACAAACAACCCAGGTCAAGTTTATCAGTGTAGGAGCTAACCCTATTATGCTTATATTTCCTCTGGTTTCGGTAAGATGTCATTTTTCAAACTGGTTGGTGGGAGAATGGGTCGGTTTCCCATGGTGGCAGCCGAGGCCTCCCCATGCTATAGTAGACAACACAACTCAGGGATCATGGGAGTCCTCTATCTTTTTTGTATTATAACTTCTTTAAGTAATATAGATTTTCACACTCATNAAAAAAAAAAAAAAAAAAAAAGAGTGAAGTCCTAAAATCTATTTTCTCGAGCTTAGTCATCCCAGTTGAGTAGTCTCATTCGCCATTCATAGAAAGATCCATCAATAGTGAGCTTTGATGGGTTGGTTCTGGGATATGGCTACGATCCATCGATAAAAAGTTGTTATCTGGGATATGGCTATTCCATGAGCTCCTTTGGACTTCGCAGCAATGGAAATAAATACGCATCAAGGTACACATGAAGTCACCAGAATGCTTCACTTGAACTAGTGCATGCAACCATCTTTGACATCGTCTCCCAAGGTAGCCATAACACTACATCATTGGCATAGTTAATAGATACATAGCATTAACACTGCATGATTGGCATAGTTAATAGATACATTTTCAATTGTAATTTACAAAATTTAAAATAATATTACCAAGTCAATTTTCTTTTTGGATTGTGTTTTCTAGGTCGTTTT
>SNQJ01S0022585.1:0-12675 GCA_010110895.2 Picea sitchensis
CTTAGAGAGGTGATCTGGGAGCAAACCCTAAATTATGAAGCCCTACCCTTAAGATGTTGAAAATGCCATAGATATAGTTATCTAGCAAGATAATTCCCGGATTCGTCTGAGAAAGATGAGCCCACTCCCAATGGAAATTAGAAGAATCCTCCCGGGAGAACCAGCATCTATAGGAGAAAAGGCTAATTGGCCAGAGAATATAGGAGGAAGGATATTTCATTCTGGTCAAACAAAGGGTGAGGAAAGGGCCCGGGGAAGAACAGGGAATAGAAGAAAAACCCTATTTCTGGGTTATACAGGAGAGGAAAGAGGAAAAACAACCTATACAAGAGAAGATGGAAATGGAACCCCACAGTCAAGAGGATTATGAGGAACCACAGAAGTCGGACAACCCAAGCTCCTCCGCTAGTCAAGAATATACCAAACCAACAATGCCTTTAGGGATTATCAAGAATACGGATTCCCTGGGGAAAGCTCATATAGCAGAAAGAATTGATCAATTTATATTGAGCGGGGGTGAATTAGGAGCCATTAGTTTTTCCATTATCCCGAAGGTCTGCCCAATGGCCAGTGGAACTTGAGATTCTTGTCCTTAAGAAACCTCGCAACTTTCCCGAGTGAATGTGACAGAGGCCAACCTCTTGGAGGAATGGTTAGGAAATGGACTTCCCCCCTCTTATCCATAATGAGGTAGTAAACTAATTCTAAAATCTCTTCACTCAACCTGCCAAAGTGAACTCTTGTGAGGGGGGAAACATTCTGAGTTGCATTCCCTCCCTTGCAAGATTGACCAAGCAGGTCACTATCGAAGAGCTCCACAAAGTGGTCTTCGATATGAAGTAGGGGTAATCACATGAAAAGAGGACTTAAGTGAAAGTGGTTTAAGAGTCTAGATCCTCCGTGCAAATGTTGAAAGCCATGAATAACACTTTCTTAGCCCTAATCTGATTTCCCTGCATGGACAAGTTCTGCCCTATTGCCCAAGGCAATACTCTCCGCAAAATAATGACCAAACTCAAATTATATATATGAAACGGAGAGGCTCAGACTCTTATTGGCTACCCTAATCCCTAAGGAACAAGGGAGGTTCATCCCTTGGAGATAGATTTTGGGGGAGATAGTGATGGCCCAAAAAACTCACTATAGCATGGCTAACTACTCTATTTTTAGAAAATTGGATCGTGTATGTGTATGATTTATTCGCGGACTGGAGTTGGGGAAAATAGAAAAATGAAAATGAGAGAAATATTTGGCTTTAGTGACCCCGTGGTTGTGGTCTCATTTCTACACCACTTCCTCTTTTGTCTGGCTTTCCCTCAATATTCTTCACAACCTGCAGGGGGCTTAGACAGGACCATATTTCTTCTTGTTTGTTGTTGATAGCCCAAGCAGATATATGAAGAAGGGAGACCTGGGAATTATCCAGGGATTTAAGGTGATTGAAGGCATGGAAGAAATAACGCATTTTCAATTTGTGGATGAGACCACTCTGATGGGAGAGGCATCGATGAGAGAAGCGTAGAAGTTTACTTGAGGTCATTTACTAGGTAGTAAATGCAAGGGGAAATGGATATTTTTTGTTTTTTTTCATTTGGATAATGTATGTCTTACCTATGGCAAGTTTTTCTCCATCAAGTTTGTAAATTTTAAATCATGCCCGTCCAATGCATCTAACAAAAAAACTCTAGTGCTAACTCTACAAGCCCATTATGAAAAAATCCCTACAACCATTACATTCCATCAAACCATATTTCTATCAAGAATTTCATCAAACAATTAGCATGCACACTCAAGTGATAGGAAAAATAAGTCAAACCATATTTATCCTCTGTGTGTGCCCTCCTCCCGTGTGCCCTCTTCTGTGTGTACCCTCCTCTGGTGCGCCCTCCTCGTGTGTTCCCTACTCATGTGCACCCTTCTTTGTGTGTTCCCTCCTCTGTGTGTGCCCTCCTATGGTGTGCCCTCCTCGTGTGTGCCCTCCTCCAGTATGCCCTCCTTCTCCGTGCACCCTCCTTCTCCCGTGTTCCTCTCTACTCTGCGTGCAACTATGAGCTATGAGCGCAAGAGTTTGAGTTTTATTTTTTTTTGTGCATTGTTATGTTGTTTTGTTTTGGTTTTTTTTTATATATATAATATAATTTATATATTATATAATATATATAATTTATAAATTATAAATTATATTATATATATTATATAATTTATAAATTATAATATATATATATATGTAATATAATATATAATCCCTAACTCATAGCCCCCGAGATATATTATATAATAAATAATCCCATTCTCATAGCCCCCGAGACATTTAATCCCTAACTTGTTTAAACTGCAACCCTTATAATCATTGTCTCCCTCTACTCTTAACCTATATGACCTTTAACCCTTAAACCATTAACCCATATAACCTATAACACCTAGCAACTAACAATTATAATTAATAAAACTTAACAACTAATCCCTAATTGCTAACAATATTAATCAATATCACCTTTAATCCATAACCAATATGGCCTCCTTAACTTCTTAACCTTATCACTTGTAAATAGTATAACTACTAATCACCTATAAACCCTACCCTTACTTATTTCCCTATAATCTCAACTATATTATATAACACCTAAAAGCAACATAAATCCCACTAGCCATTGTCCTCATAAAGTTACATGTTAAGAACCAAATATCAATGGCATAGAAAAACCTCAAAAGAGTACTCAACAGAAAAAATATAATTTAGGATATTAAGCCTCTTGAAACCTCCTTTTTGCCCACTTAAATGTTCAAGTACAAGATGATTCAAAATGAAAATGTCTCCTGGGTATATATAGGAGACTGGAGGTATAATTACAACTAATGGCCTAAAAGCCGACATAAATAAAATAACATTACTAATATAATATGCCCCAATTAAGGGGTAATGATCCAATATTAGGGCTTAACTGCCCCTCCTTGAGACAAGTGT
The DNA here is from genome assembly GCA_010110895.2 of Picea sitchensis. Taxonomy (NCBI): domain Eukaryota; kingdom Viridiplantae; phylum Streptophyta; class Pinopsida; order Pinales; family Pinaceae; genus Picea; species Picea sitchensis. The sequence continues at coordinate 2,966 of SNQJ01S0022585.1, forward strand.
TATGCATAGCGGCTTGATAACTTTGGATAGCCATTATAAAGACTCATCTTCCCCCAAGTGGAATCTTCCCATTTCGTAGTTTCCTCCATTTAATGAGATACTCTGAAATGGATCTATTCTCTGACTAGAAAATTCTTATGTTGAAGTGATGACTTGAGGGATCTAATATGATTTTTTCCTTCCCCGTCAAGTTCTAGAAATATAGGTTGGGGGAAGCTGGGATCTGTAAGCCTATAACCTTCTTTAAGCACATGAAACATGGAAAACTAGGTGTACTCTACATGGTCTTAGGCAACTCCAATTTGTATGCCATAGTGCAAATATTTTGCAACACCTTATAGGGCCATAGGCTAGCTTTGGTGATAATTTATTATCCTTCTTGGCTTAGCAGGGACATCTGTTTGTATGGTTGTAGTCTTAAAATGTTAATCCCTACTTCAAGAAGATGTTGACCTACTTGTTGTTTCATGCGATGTTGTGCCATGAGATCCAAGTTGTCCTTTAAGATTTGGAGAACTTGTTGTTGATTCTATTGATGTGATCTTCCTTTGCTTGAACCTTAGATTTTTCTTTTAGAGGAAAGAAGTGATGGAAGGAGGGTGAGTATAAAGTGCCATAGATGGTGTCATTTTTATTCTGATGTGAAAGCAAGTGTTATACCACCATGCTACCAAGGATAACCATTTGAACCATTGTGTTTGTTTATGAGACAAAGCAATGAAGGTAGCCTTCCGGACATTTGTTCATTATCTCGGTTTGTCCATCAGTTGAGGGATGATAGGTTGTTCATAGAGCCAGTGAGTACCCAAACAAAGAAAATAATTATGTCCAAAATGTCAGTGAAGATGGAATCTCTGTCACTTACAATCCTTAGGTTGCCATGTAGCTTTGAATTGTCTCCATGAATCGCGGTGGCAAGCTGGCTGCTTTGAGAGGGGTGAGAGAGTGCACAAAGGGTGAATGTGTACTTGGTCGGTCTATCAGCAATCACCATGATGACACTCTTTCCTTGAGACTTTGGTAACCACAGTGAAATCCGTAGAGCCTCCTCCAGTGACTTGGAATGGATGTGGTTATGCAAGACATGAATAATTGTTTCCACCTTATTTTTGTTGCCAAACCAAACATTCGGCCACAAAACTTTGAACCTGGGATTTTAAGGCCAGTCCAAAAAAAAATCCTTCTTGTCTATGGTAGGTTTTCAAAAATCTGATGCCCTCCTAATGGAGAGGTGTACGAAATTCCAATAGTACCTTTTGTTTGAGTTAGGAGTTCTTACATAAATATAAGCATTCTTTGTACCATAGTAGATCATTTCTCCATGTAAATGTATGTGCCTTTGGAATCTCGCTACAACCTTTGAATGAGAGTCCACTTTTGTCATTCTTCCATTCATCCTTAGCTTCTATCATCCAATCGGGTTGGATGATGAATAACTGAGAGAAAGACCTCAACATCTTCATCCTTTATTGAAGATGCATCGCTAGCATTTTTTTCTTCCCTTTTTATAGACAATTTCAAAATCATAGCTTAATATCTTGGTTACCCATTTTTGTTGTTCTTAGAATAGTCTTTGTTCTAAGAAGTATTTAGAATATCATGATCATTTTGACCTTGAAGTGCCTACCTATTAAGTAGGGGCGTCATTTCTTCAATGCATGTAGTATTGCCATCATTTATTTCTCATAAATGGGTTTGTGTAATTCCTTTCCCTTGGTGAATTAGGAAGCTTTTCCAAAGCTAGGGGCCTTCCTTCTTGCATTAGGGCAGTACCAATTCCATTTCGAGGCATCATTCCACAATAAAGGTTTTGTGAAGTCACGGAGTGAGGTCAAGACAGGAGCTTTACATCACCTCTTTAAGTTGTTCAAGCTTTAGTTGCCTCTAGAGTCCATTGAAAATGCATCCTTCTTAGTTAGTGTCGTTAAGGTGTTTCTATTCTTCCATGGTCCCGAACAAACTTACTTGATAGTAACCTGTCAAACCCAAAATCATCTAAGATTCATTAATTTTTGGGAATCGGCAGATCCATCATGGACTTAATCTTGATAGGGTCTACCTTGACACCTTCATGAAGTACAATATATTAAATGCCTCTACCTCCTTTACTCCAAAACATTTGGATGGTTGGCATATAATTGTTGCTCCTTTAAGTGGATTTGTAGCACCTTGTCAACATGTATACATGATCCTCCCAAGACTAGATATGAATTAGCACATCATCAAAAATACTAACACAAATTTTGGAAGGAAGGGCTTGAAAATGGAATTCATGTATGGAATGTGTTGCATTTGAAAGGCCAAAGGCATGACCAAAATTCATAATGGCCTTCATGGAGTTGAATCTTATTATTTTTGGGATATCTTCTTCATCCTTTGATCGATGAGTACCACAGACGAGGTCAATTTTTTGAAATAGATTGTTGCTCCATGTAGTTCACCTAACAATTCATCAATGGCCAGGGAATGGAAACTTATCTTTAATAATTGATCTTGTTGGAGCTCTCTATAGAAATGTCTGGACCTTTATCACATGTGAGCTATCTTTTTGAATACCATTACCATTGGTGCGAGTAAGAACTTTGGCTAGGTCTAATAATGCGGGCCTCTAACATTTCTTCAACCATGCACTCAATTTCACTCTTAAGACATAGAGATGTCTTGTATGGCACGATGTTAGAAAAGGAACACTCGAGGGTCTGGGTGAATTTCATGATCATGATTCGAGTGGGTGGAATACCTTTACAGGAATATCTTCAAATGCTTTGGAATTCTTATCAATGATCCTTTGGAATCTTGAGAGGAATAGATGGCAGATGTTTGAACATCTAGTCATCATAGTTATTCAATACTTGTAGTGCTTGCTTACCAATAATTTTTCTTGTTGTTAGAGCTTATCACCTTCTAGGGTTTCTGTGATACCTCTTAACTCAATTTCTTTTCCTTCAATAAAAGAAATTTCATGAAAAGTTCTTGAAAATTAAAAGCCATTGTTCCTAATGATTGTAGCCATTAGTTCCTAGTACAACATCTGCACCACCCATGGGTATAGAAATCATTGGACTATTCATTTATATTCCCCATAGTAGAATTGATCTTTATTTCATTTTGAAGTAAGCAATTGATAGTTCCTCCATCACGCAATCATTACTTGAAACTCCTTCTAGTATTTGGATATACAAAGCAATTGATATCTTTATTTCTAATTTATAAGTAAATGAAATTATGAGGATATACGAATCAATTAGGACTATTAGTTTTTCTTTTGATGTATCCTTGATCTTGAGGTTTGAGGAGTGCTAATTCCGATAAGTGCAATTACCATGATATCATGAAGTCCAACTCTTGAGACGAAATTGTTTCTACGTTTTTCATCTTGAGATAGTTTCTTGTTCTTATTCTTCTTCCTCTTCACAATCTGTAGAATAATTTCTTCTCACCACCTTATGTCCCTTACTGTACTCCTTGTCTGGTCGCTTATAAACCTTTTGCTTTCTTTCCTCAATTGTTGAAGTGTCAACCTTGTAGGTTGAGGTGTTTTTAGAACATTGTTCTCTATAGATGTTAGGATTGGTCCTTCTAGTAGCCATAATACATATTTTTACTTTCAACATTTCTTGCCTTAAATGCATTCTCCAATGATTTGGGTTCCCAAGAGCCAAACCTCATGTTGAATGGTATCCTTCTAAAGTTCCTATGAATACATCAATCAAGTGCTCATCTGGAATGTCGGTTAAGTTTATATTCAGTCTTTGGAAGTTCTCAATGTAACAAGTAAAGTAGACCTTTTGCTTGATTTATCAATTGGCTAAAAGAGAATTATTGTTATGTATCCTCATAGTGTGCTATCATTTCTTAGTGAAAATTGTCCAAGTAACGAGTGATTTGCAGAAAAAATCCATCGATACCATACAAATTGATTAGGTTCTAAATATAAATAAGTAATTTGTTCCTTTTTATTATGTGGCACATTATGGAGATCAAAGAATTGCTCCATCGGAAGTATCCATGTGATTGGGTCCTTGCCATCAAACTTCCTCCTTATCAATCTCTTACAGGAATGTGGTTGGTCTTCAAACCAAAAGTTGGAGTTTCTCATTCTTGATTCACCTAGCTTTGTGTCCTCATCATTAATTTCATGGGATGCATTTTTGACTTTCAAGTCTCTTCTCACATTAAATTTTTTCAATACTTCCATGATCTCTCTTACTTAAACCATCCATCTTAGTATTCAACAACTTCCATTGAATCCATCTTAGTATCAACTTAGCTTCCATTAGATCCATCTTATTTTGTAGTTCATTTTATGTCCCTACATTTCTTCACCTTCATCAAAGAGTCCATTAGGATTTTGGAGGCTTATTTGGTGTAAAGTTCCCTTTTGGTGGCATGTTGGCCGTATCACTTTGAACCTTGATTTTGAGGTGGTTTTGCTAGACAATATTTCTTCTATTGTATCTCCCAGTTTCGACCCTTGGGTATGAAACTTTCTTTTATATAGTTCTCACGATATTTCTTCTTTGCAATGCCATAGGTCTAATCAAAATTGGATGTGCCAAAGTGGAATTCTGTTAACTTCCCCACAACTTATTAGATTTTTGGCCTTTCGAGGAGATCTCACTTGTATGGCATGCCCTTTAAAATAATTGATATAAAAATTTTAAAACTTGCACTAGAAATGCTACATATTTTTCCACGATCCAATGAAACTAGTCCCACTCAATTGGGATACTCTAGGAAGAAGTTATGATTGTTTTACTTGGAACACCTTCTTGAGACTAGTCCAATAGGACTAGTCCCGGATACCCTATCTTACATAGGGTGTATCTACAAATTTAAGATATTGGTGAATTTTTACCACAGGATACCTTACTAATTTTTTGTAAATAGCATATATTTCAAGGTCCTAAAACATTCTGAGAAAAGTTTTTTATAGTGAACATTTACATGTGACTCATTTTAGGATGATTCAGAACCCTATATTATCTGAGGTTGTATCCTATATGAAATTATAAGGCCTTGGGAGATAAAATTTTAAACCAAAGTACCTTGATCCGTCTATCGATAATCCTCCAAATTAGTTTCCTTCACCAAAAGAACATTATGAAAAAAAGTTATAGTGAAAATTCAGGTGTGTCGGATGTGGCGGTGAGAAACCCCCGAGACCCAACCAGACTCACGATACCATATGTTAAGAGACCAAATATCAATGGCATAGGAAAACCTGGAAAAGACACTCAATGCAGAAAGATAATTTGGATAATAAACTCTTGAGGGGCAACCTCCTTTTACCCCCACTTAAATGTTCAAGTACAGATGATTCAAAATGAAAATGTCTCCTTGGTATATATAGGAGACTAGGAGGGTATAATTACAACTAATGGCCTAAAGCCGACATAAATAAAATAACATTACTAATATAATATGCCCCAATTAAAAGGGTAATGATCCAATATTAGGGCTTAACATTTTAAACTCCTAACATCAAGATATTTACAACCTCATGCCCCTTAACATTTATAACCAAATTGTACTATAGATCCTAACCCATATAACCTCCAAAGCGTCTAATAACTAATAACTTATTGTTATATATTCATAATCCTTGATTTTGATAACATTTATCACACAAAACCCTTATCCATTTAATGACTAATTTCCTCTAAAGTACTATCATGATTATCCCATATGGCTCATACCACTACTTACTAGTATAACCATTAATTAACTCTTATAACCTCAACCCATTATATTTGTATAACCTGTAGCACTTATAATTCTTAAATTTCATAATTCATAAGCCCTACAATATTTGTGCCATAACCCATATAACATTTTACCCTTATAACACCTAGCACATAACTCCTATAACATGTAGCCCCTAACCCTTGTAAAAACTATAACCCTAATCCTTAAAATGATTAAACCCTATAAGCTTAAACCACTAACTCTTATAACTTATAAGATTCTAACTCCCATAACCTTATAATCCTTAACCATTATAACATCGACCACACATGATTCCCAACACCTATAAAATATATAGAAAATTATCTCTATTATCCCTTACATATCCAAACCCTATCGCTTTTAGCCCATGTAATATTAGGAAACCTTAACTCTGGTGACTATTAACCCATATATCCCTTAACCTATAACCTATGAACTTATAAGACTTAACCCTATCATGATTATCCCTTAGCTCTTATAATCCTTATTGCATGTAATCATTATAACACATAATGGATTTAACTTCTATTAGGCCCACTGTGAGGGTTGTACTCCTGTGACCATTAACAAGTATACCCACTATAATAATTAAAACCTATAGCTCCTAACCTCTATAATGAACATTTATCATAATCACTATCACCACTAACAAGTTTAATTCCTAACCTCTATTAGTATGTGCATGTTTCTAAAGTGTGTGCATGTTCTATAATGCATGTGCTTTATTTAGAATTAATTTTTTGGGCTCCTCACCTCACCAACTTGTTTGCATGCTTAGTTGCTTGGGATTTAGATTACTTGGTTTCTTCAGATTTAGCTTCTACGTAGGCCTTAATGGTTTGGTCATCGTTGTAAGACTTAACCCCTATCATGATTATCCCTTAACTCTTATAATCCGCATTGCATGTAATCATTATAACACATAATAGATTTAACTACTATTAGGCCCACTCAGGTTGTACTCCTGTGACCATTAACAAGTATACCCACTATAACCATTAAAACCTATAGCTCCTAACCCCTATAATGAACATTTATCATAATCACTATCACCACTAACAAATTTAATTCCTAACCTCTATTAGTATGTGCATGTTTCTAAAGTGTGTGCATGTTCTATAATGCATGTGCTTTATTTGAAATTAATTTTTTGGGCTCCTCACCTCACCAACTCGTTTGCATACTTAGTTGCTTGGGATTTAGATTACTTGGTTTCTCCAGATTTAGCTTCTAAACAGGCCTTAATGGTTTGTTCATCATTGTATGCATCTAGTCTAACCCTCCCATACTGTCATTGTCTTCCCCATTCACATTAATTATTCTATAGGATTGTTGTTTGATTTTGGAATTGATTGTGTGAGTCATGTTTGATTTTGTAAATCCTCCCATACTGTCATTGTATGTATCTAATCTAACCATGTTAAATTTCAGTCCATACAAGCACAAATTGAAAAACTTTCAACGTTTGACCCATCCACATGTCAGTTATAAGAGTGATCAATTACATGAGCAGGCACACCTTATTGTTGGCTTTTGATAGAATAACCAAAGAATATTTGATTGTCGAATTTTTTGTTTGACTCATGGTTGAGTCTGGAAACCCTTATGTTTATCCTCTTTTTATGATGGATACTTCTCTCTATTAGGCTCTGCAGTTGCATGTTGGACAAACTTTTGAATGATATTTTTAACTAAAGGAGCTAACCTGATCCTAATGCATGCCATAGAAAACCAATAAAGCCTTATGATCCCAATGCCCATATGCCTCCAACCTTGTGATCTAATGATCGTTGGGTGACAACTGTCATGAAGGGTGATGATTAAGACTAGGGGAAACTTTCAATTAAAGGCTAGGAATGACCAGACCCACATCAAGTGAAGGAAGAAAATTTTCAAGGTACATGTGTTGTCCCATTCCATGTCAACAACAATGCATCCATTCACTGGGAACACTAAAACCTGACAAATCGATGACTCCACTAAATTACGTTTTATGGTTTACATGATGAATTGATGATGGAAAAATGTGGGAGTGTGAATCAAATTTGAGTCCAGAAACCATCCCATATCGTTAAGGTATGTGAATAGCCTATCCATGTCAAATTTCAATACATTCAAAAACTGTTTGAAAAAATTTCAATGTTGGCCCCATTCACAGGTCACTGTTGCCCGTGTCTAGTCCTAGTACAATTTCCTTATAAAATTTGTATAAGATATTTGGAGAATGATAATTTTGAAGGTGTTAGGTCTATTCCTGCACACCATGGCGAGATCACCTCTCATTGACAATCAGTGTATTGATCCCTTTTAGTTTTAGGTTGTTAGTATTTTCAATTGCACGCGCCTTTCAATCTAGTCAAAGTTCAATTAATGTCTCTTGTTACTGTAGGGTTATAAAGCCTCATGATCCCAATGCCCATATGCCTCCAACCTTGTGATATAATGATCGTTGGGCAACAACTGTCATGAAGGGTGATGACTAATACTAGGGTCAACTTTCAATTCAAGGCTAGGAATGACCAGGCCCACATCAAGTGAAGGAAGAAAATTAAGAAGTTACATGTGTTGTCCCATTCTATGTCAACAACAATGCATCCATTCACTGGGAACAAATCAATGACTCCATTAAATTAGGGTTTATGGTTTACATGATGAGTTGATCATGGACATACCTACTTCGTTGGTATGATTAGGCGTAGTCGTGCATAGCTCCTCTTGGTTTCGAGAATAGTTCATTCTCTACTAAACAAGGTAAACCACGTGAAGGTGGAAGCTCTAATTATTCCCCCCCCCTCCCTCACATCACTCTCAATTTCCCCATATTACCTAATTTGAAATTCGAAAGAAAATGTATCATATACTATATTATACAAAATAAAAACATATAAAGATCATATAAAAGATATAAACACATACCTCTTCTTTTCAACAATTAAATATCAGTCATCTTCTTCTTCATCCAACTGAACATCTGTATCAGGATCTAGTTTAGAATCAATATTGTTGAAAGGCTCATTCCTATCAACATCATCATCAACATCATTTTCGCTAGTATAGTTATCAATATCATCAATGAGATCATCGTCTCCTACATTTGGAGGATCAACTTCTTCAACTTCTTCATCTGACACATCAACTACATGAGCCACCTGCTACTAATCTACATAATCATGATCTTGTTCCTCATTATTATCTTCATCCTCGGCTACATGATTATACGTTACTGGTCTTCCTCTTGGATCATATCTAACAATGTATGACCAACCTGCTTTACCAGGTACCTCTAAGTAAAATACTTGCTCACATTGACTTGGAAGAACATAAGGCTTTGTACCCGGTTCAAATTCCCTTGTATTAACCATGGTAAATCCATTATCATGCTCAATAATAGTTCTTTCAGGATCGCGTTCATGCATCCGTAGCCTTTACCATTTAACCTCAAACAAAATTATTTTAAAGGAATTAAAATCACACTCAATTATATCCTCCAAATGGCCATAGTACCTATTCTTAGTTTCTTCTAGATTTCTGTCACTTCTAGAGGAAATGTTGGTGACCTTAAACACTGCAATTATCCCACAATCCGAGGTTTTCATCTTATCATCCAACATTTTGATACGAAATTTACGACCATTACACCACATAGCCTCGTGATGTTTCAACTACAACATGGAAAACAAGTAAAAAATACATTGCCAATTAATAATCCTAATATAGGACTTACTAAATATGTATTTCAAAAATTAAACAAACGAAATACATTGAAAAATTGGGAAAAAACTAGGAAAATGTGGGTAAAAAATTTAACTTGGCTATTTATATTTTAAACCAAAGGCGAAATCAACTTCCCTTGATGTAAGATTAGGAAATTGATCTCGATGACGATGCGTTGTTTTAATCATCTTACTCACCCCTTCCCATGATAACCTACCGAAGTATTCTTCAGTATATTCTATCCAATGCTCCATCCAATCAAGGTT
>SNQJ01S0022585.1:49146-65087 GCA_010110895.2 Picea sitchensis
TGCGAAGTTGTCCATCATTTTGTTCCTTTTTCACGCAAGGGATTCCTCGAGCAACATTTTAATAGGATCTCATGCCCCATCATCTTTATTTTCATCCCCCATGGGTTTTTTTCAGGCTCAGCACAGTCGATCTTGTATTGGCTCAATTGGTTTGAGTCCCAACTTCTTGTACCCATATCTTGTCGGGGACATGCACAAAGAAAAATAATGAAGAGCAGGCTGCTCTGATACCACTGATCCGGATTTAGGAGTGGAACGAACTGATTAACAGACTGAATACGATAAACACAGAGATATGAAGAATAACACAAATATCCAGTGAACAATATCTTCTATTGAATAATGAAATAGGCTGAAACTGCAGAACTGAAACACTTACTTGAATGGTGGTAGCTATCTCTGAGAAGAGATGTGGCTGCTCCGCGCATCTGTCTGAGAATAATGGATTACAATGAGGCTCGAGAGGCCTTTTTTATATTACTCATGAATTCCAAAATCCTAGACATCCAAAAACCTAACCCTAGAAGGTGAAACGCCAAAAGTTATGTGGGCCCTATGGGTAAGTTGGTGTAATTTGGTACCTCAACTTCCAAGGGTCGTAACTTTTGCATACGACCTTTCTTTTAGGCGAGTGATAGCCTGTTGGAAAGGTCTTTTAGAAAGATACACATTTCACGATCAAAATTTGACTCTGTCTATAGTTTGACTATGGTAAGCCAAATAAACAACATTTTGAGCCCCAAAACAGACCTAGAAGTACAGAAAGATGTGATGACATGAAAACATACAAAATAAGCCAGTTGGATTAGGCGAGAGGCCACTCATATCCACCTGGAGGATGTGTGGGGATTCAGACAGCCCATAAGTGTAGAACCCACAATTACAAAGCAGTACAGAAGAATGTGTTGAACAAAAATGGACATGAGGGGCCAGTTGGAATAGGTGGGTAGCCACCAATATCCACCAGTATCAATCAATGAAATTACCTCAAGGTGTGGATGCACTCCTCCTTTCCCCTTTCTCCTTTCTCCTTCTCATCTTCTCAACCAAGCTAGGAAACTTGACTGCAATTGTTGTAGATGGAGAAACACCTCTGAAATTTGGCAGCATATATATATAAATGATTCTTCCTCCTTCATGCTCAAGACTTGCCTTCTTTATATATATTCTTGGAAGAGGCTTGGGAGAGATTCGATATCTTCTAGAGACCAATGGAGACTCAAATTTTGTGAGTTCCAAGGCTCGTTCCATGAAGAAACAACTCATCCCTTGCTCATATCTTCAAAATTTCGCAAATGTATAAGGTCTAAGAGGGTGTCGCTTGTTGTAGAGTGATGACAAGAGAGATGTCATTGGTTTTCCCATAGATGACCAGCGACACCCTTTAAAAATTATTTGAATCATGAGTTGAAGTCTGTGTTTTGGCTTGCATCTTTTGTTGTGTTCCTCCTGACAATGTAGGGTGGAAATTAAGGCTATAAAAGATGCCCCCTAATGTGTGAGGTAAGGAAAGGAATGGATGGTTGAAACACAGTACAATAAAATAGTATCAATATGAGGCAACATGAGGAGAGAGAAAATAGGTCTGGAGGTCAAAGAGTACATGCAATCAAACACCAATGATAAATATGTGTATAGACCATCCCCAAGGTAGACATACCCAGAATCTGAAGAGTATCAAAGCATGGCCACCAAAATAATGCATTGTGGATATATGACATGAAATGAAAGACCATGTCCATGAAAGAATACGTGGTGGATCCATATCATCAATGAGATCATAGCCACGAGTAAATACAATGTGGATCTATGTCACAACATATACATCGGGAAGATAATGATCACTGAGGAGACTTCNAGAGAGAAAATAGGTCTGGAGGTCAAAGAGTACATGCAATCAAACACCAATGATAAATATGTGTATAGACCATCCCCAAGGTAGACATACCCAGAATCTGAAGAGTATCAAAGCATGGCCACCAAAATAATGCATTGTGGATACATGACATGAAATGAAAGACCATGTCCATGAAAGAATACGTGGTGGATCCATATCATCAATGAGATCATAGCCACGAGTAAATACAATGTGGATCTATGTCACAACATATACATCGGGAAGATAATGATCACTGAGGAGACTTCCCCCGAAGTATTCAAAGTACTCATACATAATTTATATACTCCATCACAACTTGGGAGGGGTTCTATGAAGGAGTGATATGGCCCCAAACCCAAGGTCTTCATCCCAAACCCCGATGGTATGAATCTACAACATGCAAACAAATGAGTTGATGTTGAGCATGGTAGAAATTGTATGATTATCGATCATTGGGGTATACCATGAACAAACGCAAGGGAACCCACCAATGATGAAAATGGACTCCAAGGTTCCTAGTACAATCTAACAAGTTTGAATAGAGGATTTGATGTTGAACACTCATAAAATCGATCGATCAAGGGTAAATGATGTAAATCCATTGTCAAACGTGAGGAGGTCTTCCACTGAGGACTGCAAGCTCCAAGGTACTAGCTGGTTTCTAGATATATCTCCTAGATAATATGTTGAATTAGATAGGAAGAGATCCATCGAATGAGGGCCTTAATGTATCCCCCATCAATCGACGTGAAACATACACTAAGAGATGATGTGAAGAGATAGAATCACCAAGTACAACCTTACAAAGGGATGGTCGACTCTGAAAGTCAACAAAATAGAATATGGTCGACTTAGACTTAAATTTCCCTTGAATGTATATCACGAAATGATGATGACTTCGCAACAAGACACGTGAGCAGGACCAATATAGTGCAACAATGCAGGAGGAATCGAAGCACCCTCCATAATAACTAGAAGAGTAACTAGTTGGAGGAGTATATACGACTCATATTACTGGTATGGCTCCTAGGAAATCTATAACCCAACTGTGAGGTGATGATTCAAATAGGTGCCATGTTCTAGGGTGACTCAATTGACATTGTCTTTTCATAAATAGATCAATAGTAAAAAAACACTCTTTTTTGGTTTTTTGGTTTTTGGTGTCTCCTTCATGGTTTAACGAGTGCGAAAGAGAGATAAAAGTATGCTTGGTGGTGTCTGTTTTGTTGATTTTTAATGAGTCCGAAAAAGAGTTAAAATTTTACTCATAAGTGCCTTTTTCATGGTTTAATGAGCATGAAAAAGGGATAAAAATTAGCTCATTTGGAGAGAATGAGTGGCTTAACAACATGCTTCTATGTTCCAAGAACATGGAACTGACCTAAGAAAATGAATGCAAATGGTACTGGAAAGTGACGTCCACTCTTAATAACAGTTCATTCCATGGGTAGGTGGATGCAAAATGAAGGCCAAATAATGCAAGAGGCGAATGGTCAAAGGCTACTGCAATAGCGGTAAGCGGGATCTGGGCAAACTGCAATGCAATAGTGAGATGCATGATGCAATAAACAAATGCATAAGTGACCATAAAGAAACATAAAAATATGGGAACCCCCTTGGGATATGGCCAGAATATAGATGAAGAGAGGAAAATGAGTCTCATCATCAAGTCATGGTGGGGCTACAGGAAGGTTCTTGGGCCTACGGTAAATTGCAGCATGGACACCAAACGGAAATCCAGGTGCTAACTAAGGTGTCCATGGAGGGTAGGAACTACCGTACAAGTTACGATGTGAAAAAAATGGATTGGCTAATGTCACAACCTGACAGGATTGAGCCTTAGGCATGTGTCGATGGAATAGATGGTAAATAATGCAAAGGGTGGATGCAGGGAAAAACCTATCCCTATATGCCAATTTAAGGAACATGTACCTTAGGTTAAATGGAAGTTGTCAAATTTGTAGAAAAAAGTCCTTGTAATCCTGTCGACATACGTAAACTAGATTCCAAGGTCAAAACACGTAGTGAAATCTCAAAAAAGAAAATATTTTTGGATTTTTTTGATATGATATATGCAAAACAAAAAGCACTCACACCACACACCTATGTACAAGGCACTACGCATCATATTATTTTAAGAAAAGTATAACCCATTGCTAGGCTCAGGCCAAGGATTATTTTCATAATCAATGAACTCATGGGCCGATGTCAGCATCATATGGCACACCATGTCGGAGCCATGCCACATAGAAATGAATTTATGTGACTGAAGATACTCATCATGAGTGGTCTCGTGAGCTACGAGAGCTCCTTGATGAGACCCATCAAGATAGGAAGGAGGTATGAAATGTTAATCTTCGACGTATGGGGGAGTAGAGAACTAGTGGTAAGTTCTGAAAAAGATATCTAAGGTTGAAAAGGATCGAGATCGGGAGGTCTATTGGGTGCCCCATCAAATGCCCCCAGTCTCGGATCAAGACTCATCATGTTAACTCTTGTTTTTTTTCTGAATCAAGAAAATATGATCGATACATCACCTCATCCTTGGGATCAACTATGGAATCCATGACATCGAATATTTCCTCGTCAGAAGGCAACTTAGTATCTAGGAAATTATGTGAACTCAAAGAGTTAACAACCCATGCAGGTGGAGTAAGCGGATCACACTCCTTATNGGCTCAGGCCAAGGATTATTTTCATAATCAATGAACTCATGGGCCGATGTCAGCATCATATGGCACACCATGTCGGAGCCATGCCACATAGAAATGAATTTATGTGACTGAAGATACTCATCATGAGTGGTCTCGTGAGCTACAAGAGCTCCTTGATGAGACCCATCAAGATAGGAAGGAGGTATGAAATGTTAATCTTCGACGTATGGGGGAGTAGAGAACTAGTGGTAAGTTCTGAAAAAGATATCTAAGGTTGAAAAGGATCAAGATCGGGAGGTCTATTGGGTGCCCCATCAAATGCCCCCAGTCTCGGATCAAGACTCATCATGTTAACTCTTGTTTTTTTTCTGAATCAAGAAAATATGATCGATGCATCACCTCATCCTTGGGATCAACTATGGAATCCATGACATCGAATATTTCCTCGTCAGAAGGCAACTTAGTATCTAGGAAATTATGTGAACTCAAAGAGTTAACAACCCATGCAGGTGGAGTAAGCGGATCACACTCCTTATGAGGATGGAGGTGTTGACCAGTGTCAGTAGATGCTAATGGTATCATCAGGGAGGCAATCTCTACTATGGTGAGCGGAATGGAAGCTCTATACAATTCAATGTCCTCAATATGAGGTACCACCCAAGGATTGAAATACCTAAGGGATCCACTAGTAAACAAAGAGATCATATTGACTGAAGAAATATTTGTAGCAGGAAGTGGGGGTGAGAGGGAATGTTCCCATGAGCTAATAGTCTTTGAACATCCCCACACCTACACTCTTGTAGGACTTTTGGGTATCACCAACAAAGGGTACGTTAGATCTCGCATTAGATCCAAGGTCTGGGGTGCAAAATGTGTGTTGATCAATTATAACTATTTTCCCTCTATGAGGGAAGTGTAATACCTAAAATACAGATGAGACAATTGCATTCATCTCATAGAACCAAGTGCACTCAAGTAACAAATTGTACTCAAGAGGTGCGTCGACTACCTCCATGACAACAGAGACAATGTTAGCACCTAACTTGATGGGCAATGCGGTGCTAATCTCATGGGGTTGAAACATGTGTCTATCGAATGCTTTCAAAAGGGTCACAAATGTATCGATATTTGGAGCTTCAATGACTTTCCAACATGAAATAGACATAATGCAAGTCAAGGCTCCTTCATCAATCACAGTGTAAAGGACATTTTTCCCCATTGTTCTCACTTTGATCTGGAAAGCGATTTGATGGGAAAGTTGATGATGAACCTGATCAAAATCAAAGGTAATCAAGCTTGACTCCAAGGGATCAACTTCACCTATCACAAACAACAAGGTGTTCCACTGTGTTGACGGGTCAGAATGACCCATTCAATTAGATGAGGTAAAACGCCCAATGGCAGGTCTCAATCAGACTTACTCTCATTTTAGGTAGTGGTTTCCGTGTGTTTATGGGCTTCGTTGATGCCCAGAATAAAAAGAATAAAAAGGGGTAAAGATAGCGAGCTACCCCCTAAATATTTCTAAATAATTCTAAGACTAATCTAACTAAAGAAAACTAATATAATCTAACTACTTCTAACCTATCCTGGGAGAAAAACTAATAGAATGAGTACAGAGAAAGGTAACCGTCATAACCAGAAATAGTTCATGTATTCTAATGGTAAATGAAAGAAATAATGTTACAGATTCATAGACAAATAGTTGAACAATACATCTATAACATCATTTATGTACCCATGAAGAAACATGTGACAGCATGAACAAACAGAAAAGACTGTAGAAATAATTCATACAATAGAATCCTATCTATTCAAGCAGAAGATAAATGAATAAAGAATAGTCTCTACTACATCTATCAAAGCCACAAATTTTTGAAATGCATCCTGCTCTTTATTACTCGGAAGTAAAAATACCATCCTTTGTTACAAAGGGAAAAAGTTCATTCTCTATGCCATGAGTTCTCTTTTATAAGACAAGAGAGAGACTCTTCAGTTCTCATCCATGTTCGTTTCATTTTCCTTCTGTTTTGTTTCTCTCATTTCAAAAATGGACACATGTAAGCATTACACAGAGAAACTGAATGGACTCATGATTCATTATTTTCATCCTCGGACAGTTTATAAATGATATATGTTTAAAAATACTCATTGTCTCTGTCCATTTGTGCTATCTTTTTTTTTTTTGGAAGTTTCTGGGTGTTTCTGGCTTCGACCTATAGAATTTGATCATTGTGTCTTATTCTCCTCTATCTTAGATTTCCGTTGAGCTATTTCTAGCTCGATTTCATTGCTTGCATCTCAAGATATGACGATTTGAAGTCAGCATACCCCGTTTTTCATCTGAATTTTGGTTATGTCTGTGTTTTGCATTTTTGGGCCATTTCTTCTTTCAATCTGCTAGAAATTCTTATCCCAACCTATTTTTCACTCTTCCATCTTCTTTCAATCTGCTAGAAATTCTTATCCCAACCTATTTTTTACTCTTCCATCTTTCAATCAATCCCTCCTATGCCTGATTTCATTTCTCGTAGCTCCAGATAAAAGTTTCTATGGCCAATTTTCCCCCAAATCCGTGGGTGTCTTTTTCTGCATTTTTTGTCAACCTTCTGGCCTAGATACATATATCAATGCATTCATATGTCCAATACTTTTCCAACGAGTTATCACGGGCCTTATTCTGACACATGTAGCAAACATTATGGTTGTTTAAAATTTCTCACTCAACAGTCATTAACCAGACCCGTGGGTTAATCTAGACCATTAATTCTTGAATCTACAAAAGAGAAAACCCACCAGATCAACAGTTCTGGACAATTTTCCATCAAACCTCGAAAATGGTAGATTGTGCATTTAGAACTTTGCATCGGAGTCTTCCTATCTCCTATTCAATTCCCATCCCAACGTATTAACTCCAAGAGCGAGATCTAAACGTTCAACAGATATGGAGAAATATACATCATCCATCAGGGGAGATATTTCACAGTCTTCTCTAATGTGTTAGTGAAAAGGGATTGAAGAAAAGAATCAAAGAATATTCTTTCTTCAATTTTTGTGTCAAAGGTGAAAGCCAGAAAAATGGGTGATGACGCGCATTCGAAGCTGATTATTCGGTATCCAGAAATATGGATTTGGATCATAGATTCATTCAGCATACAAAAGATATGGATCATTCTTTCAGTGACGATAAACGATCACAATTAAAATCCATTCAGAGTCTGAAGGAGACCGTTCGGAGTGTTAACTCTGACCTTCCAAGTTGTAACCCGAATACTGTTGTACGAAAAAGATCTAACCGTTCACTCAGGGAACAGATCGATAGCTTGGGAGAGTTTAGCTTTGGCACTATGCTTGAGGTTTAATCTTGTGAAACTTTTTAAATTAATAAGCTTGTGGTCCTAATGTTGGTTTCTTGGAAGGAAAGGGGGCTTAGCGCCCAATTGGACCTGTGAATTGTCTATTGAATTGTTGGTGAACCGTGTTGTAGTGGGAAAGACTAGGCACGTAGATTCGATTCAAGGCTGCAAAGGAAAATTTGCCAACAGATATTCATTGATAGACTCTATTTTGTGGGTAATGTAGTTGTGATTTATCAAAGAAGAAATCTGACAATGAAGAGTTTGAATGTGAGGGATGATTAAGCTCCGACGTCGTTGTCGGAGTATGTGATCGGAAGGTTGGGAGGACATGAAGTAGATAGATCCCGATGACAAGGAGAACAAGTAATGGGTGCCACATCAGCACCATATCTATACCACATGGGATGGAACAAGTGAGAGGGAACCGCGTGGATGCCACGTGGTAGTGATGTGGAAAAGGTGAGTGAAGACTTAGGAAATTTTGAGATGCCATAGCTTTCAATCCGGAACACAAATTTAAGTATGGTTACAGTCATTGGACAGATATCAACGAGAAGAATCCAACTATGATATTTGGTTAGAGGAAATAATAAGGGAAAATAAGGAGAAAACCCAATAAGCCTTGGGCCTGGGATTCGAGAGAGAGGGAAGGCCAAAAGAAGAATCTAGTAGAGATCAATCCAAGGAGGCTTGGGGATGGGTATGTAGGAAAGGTGGATCCTATGGCCTTGGAAGCTCAATACCTTAGGGAAATAGAAAAAAAGGAGGCTCGGTAAGGATCAAAGTAAAGGTTCTAGAAAAGGATCAACAGATTCCCCCACAAGCCTCTCAAGGTTGGAGCAGTCATGTGATAAAATTGGCTGCAAACCTGCTCCTGCAAAATGAAAGAATGATATCATCCATGCAATCAAAAGAAGACTAGCCAATACAATAAACAATATATTACATGCCTTTAAACCAACTTATAAGAGAATGTTAGGTTTATTGAACAATAATATAGTGATTGTACATGAGTTTCCTAAGACTACATAAGTTAATTCGAAGAAGAAGAGTACAATCCATATGTGAGAGCATAAGTATGAAGTCATGAAGCATAACATGTCAACAAGAGGATGCAGAATTTGAATTAGTCAATCGACAAATAATTATACACAACCTCATCCAGGACATGCAATATAACATCAGACCTTACAGCCATKTAGTATCATCAAACACTTCAAAATCAGCGAATAGTTGAAACAAATGTCAACAAAACATCATAGGTAAATAAGCATCATGAAGACATTAAATGAAATCATTAGATCAAAAGGAATAATCAGCACCCATAAAAAACAATCATCCAACAAGATAAAACCTCCAACTCCCTCAAAGTAGGAAAAGACATAGCATTAGTCTCAAGCGGTAGAGGATTAGGAAACAAGATTCAAATTTTAGTAGGGGACCCCTTTTCTTTCGCTTGTAAAAGAAAAAAGAAAAAGGGGGGTTGTTTTGGCCACAACACGTTGCACCGAGCATCTCTGGAGGACTTTGAGTGTAGACATGGCACATGGTGCCTAGGCCAATTCTTCCACAATATTGTAGTTGTGGGCGGCCCATGTATTCGGATTGTGTGTCACTCATCGAATAATACCCTTCTGGGGGTGACATTAAAATTATAGCATTCAAGGATGACCCCTCATACTAAGGGGTACTTGTCATACTCCTTGGCGGAGCGGTAGGATTTGTTGAAACCATGCGTTGAGGTTTAGGGGGGAGGATGAGTTAAGACAACAGGTTTGTGGGGGGCCTTTTATTGTGCCAAATAATGATGGATCTCAACCTTCCTGGGACACTGGTGAGTAGGGTGGTCCTCCCCACAAATCGTTTAGGGGAATTGAATCTTATTTTTCTCTTTCGTTCCCCCCCTTGATTGTTTTGGGTGGGAGCGGTCCTTGGCTCAGCATTGGAATTTTTATTTTTGTTCCTTTTTTTCTTTCCTCTAGGTTGTTGAGGATTCTTCGGTTGCATGGATTTCACTGAATTCATATTGGAGGTCTGAGTGGGGATTGGGGAAGTTTGAGCAATAGGCACAATCATTGACAGGTGTGGTGAAATAGACATGTGACCCATCTGGTTGGCTAGCTGGCCCATAAAGGCATGGGACACAGAACCAAGCACACTATTGGCATGGGGTCCTAGGTTCGGTTTTTTAGGATCTGTTGATGGTAGAGGAGCATGCAAGATGATATCATAGAGAGTGCCCGACTGAGAATAAATCAAATCTAATTGTTGGGCACGCATGATGTCTTGCTCTTCGATAATCGCCCCTGCCATAGAATATTATTGGAAATGAGTGGTAAGAGAGATTTTGTGAACCGCTCCATCAAGATTTTGTCCAAAATCTGGGTCTTAATCATCCTACGTCGTCATCTCCACTCATGTATGTGATCAAAAATGTGAGTAGCAGTATCCTGAAACAACGATGTCAAGAGATTTGTTCCAATCTCGTATCGGATGGGTATTTGATAATGTGTTAGAAGCACCATCACCAATTCATTAAAACTATTGAAGGAAACACCTTTTGATTCAATATACCATTTGGTGGCACTTCCAATTAGGGATCTTTGGAAAACATGCAATTGTATTCTATCATCCATCAAAGATTTGGATGAGCACCACAAATGATATGGCATTATGTGCATTGATGGGTATTCTCCCATATTTTCATCCAATTTTGGTATGTTTGAAGGTAGCTTAGCAAGCATGACCGACCATGAAGGGTTATGGGAAACAAGGTCATTTTCAAATGTGACAGATCAGGAAAGTATAACATTGCAAGGAAAGAAAACAGCATATGAGAAGATCAATACTGGGAGGAAGATAAAGCTCCTAAAGTTGCATATGAACCTTGCATCCCCCCATGTTTGTGCTTCTGAAAGGATGTGATGTTCTAGAAGGATAGTTTCACCCAAGGATGGAGGCACTCCCAAGAGTATGATTGTTCCCAGGACTAGACATTCCCTTAAGGGGATTTCCCCTAGGGGTAGGCATAGACCTTAAAGGAGAATTATTCCCAAACTAGGCCTGGGGAAGAACCCCAGTGGACCAAATGTATGGATAAAAGGATAGCCACCCCATTGTGCAAATATTCCCCCGGGGGGTGTACCCCCATGGAAAGGTGTGCTAACCCATGGGAAATTAAATCCCCCCGACACATTATTGCCCCTAGAATGACTAGGGACAGTCCCAAAACCACTAGGAATGTTCCACCCAAATCAAAAACTAGCACTTGAAAATGTCGGACTACTGATAGAAATGGTAGAGGTGGAAGGAATTCCACTCCCCATGTTGAAACCAAGTCTTGACCCCCCATTGGAAGGTGATCCATATGCCATCATTGTAACCGATGGGATTGGCATGGGAACGTTAGGTATATTTGTGTATGGAAAAGAGGACATGATCAGTATCCCCCAAATAGAGGAACCTATAGAAACAGTCATAGATGGTGTAGGTCCAATGGCACTCAAGAATGGAAAATTGGACATCATTGGGATGCCCCCAGTCATGCTAGTGGATGGACTTCATCGCTCAGCCAGACTGGAAGAAACACTTGGGCCCAACATGGTGTGAGGGTTGTTGAACAAAGAAAAAGGTTCACTAAAAAGTTCCCTTACCTGGATAAGTACAGGTGTGTCTAGATTTGTCAAAGGAGGGATAAAATTGGGTGGAGGACTTTTTTCAACCACTTCCACTTCAACAAGACCAGTCTCCTCAAACCAAAGATGTGACTCTTTGAATTCGCAATCACTTATCTTGTGTCGCTTGAGAGATGCTTGCACCTTCGTGATGGGCTCGAGTCCTCATAATTGACGAGACTGGCACGGTGATTTAGCCACTGTAAAAATAGTATGTGTAAATCAAAATAAAATTCAACCTAAGGTTAACCTAGACTCAGTATCAAAGAGGACACCCCTAACAAATCTAAGAAAGCATCTAGCAAATGTTATCTTTTATAGCTCGGGAGGTACTCCGCATGTTTTGTATTATATGCGAAAGTGACCTTACATTACCATTACTAGGCACTTGACTTTGTAATGGGTTCTTATAAAGTTGTAATAAAGTGGTTCTTGACTTTGTAATGGATTTTTATAAAGTTGTAATAAAGTAGTTCTTTTATTAAAGTGGTGTTTTATTAAGTGTACCTTCTAATATTAAAGTGACTTTATTTCATAAAGTGCACTTATGATATAAAGTGAATTTGTACTTTAATATTTTAAGTGATTTATTTTGGAGGGAATGAACCATGTCCCTTGATCATGTAAAGGAAAGATTAGATCTTGGCCATTGGATTTAGGGATGGGAAAGGTGAAAAGACACTTGGAAGGTGAAAGCTCACTTTCAGATTATAAGAGAGTGCCCAAGGTAGTGTACAAGACAAGTGAAGAAGAGATTGAGAGATTTCCGAGAGAGCTTTGAGAAGGAGAGGAAAGGGCAGCAAGATGGGCGCATTTCCCAAGAGACCTTGGGCACAGTTCCCAAGGTAAATTTTTGTGTGAGTGTGTTGTAATTTATTGTTGTCATAGGAGGTTGTATTGTATAGATCTGTACAGTTCATACAACAAGGAAGAGGGCACGAAAATCAAAGTAGATTGTGGGCATGAATTTCGATGTTGTTTGGATTGTTTCTTGTTGCAGCAACGTCGTATAGCAGCATACCATACAGTTGTTGTTTGGCATGGATTTCGAGGTCTTGGAAACTGCACGTTCGTACAACAATACGGATTTGGGGGCACGATCCTTTAGAAAGAATTTGTGGGGACTGTTGGGTGTTGTAAGTGAAGTTTTCCCTTGATGGAAATTGTATTTTGCTTCTGATATAACTTTCCTGAAGATAATAAAATCTCTCTCTCTTTCGGTTTCCCCGCATTGGGGTTTTCCCTGGCTGGTTGCCTAAATTTATGAGTTTTACATGGATGTGTGATTGTTGTTCATTGTTATTTTTCCTCTGCAAAAGTGCCTAGCAATGTGTATTTTTGCTTATGGTATTTTATGAATGTGGGTTAATACATTTTAGAGTTCATTTAAGATAGTTATATCTAGGTTGCTAAGTGTATGACATAATTTGTTTAAGCTAATTTTGTCATTAAATTTCTACATGGTATCAAAGCTTGGGCTCTCAATTATAGTGAGCAGTGTTATTTTTGGGCAAGATTTGAAGGGGGAAATTTGTTGGTTGTTTTATTTGAACATTTGATAGGGAGATGGTTGTTTGCATCAGGTATGAGGACCGGTTGGATGGGATTTCCAACTATTTTCAATGGAAAGTGAGGATGTCATCTATTCTCAGAGAGAACAAAATTTGGAGTTTTATCAGCACCATAGTTGTTGTTCCCTCAGCAGACCCTATAGCTTTGGATTTACATGAGGTAAAGGGGGTAAAAGCTCATAGGTTTATTCTGGATGGGGTGAAGGACCACCTTATCCCACACTTGGATGAGAAGAAGACAGCCAAAGAGATGTGGGATGCACTGAAAAACTTGTACAAGGTGAAGAATGAAAACTAGAAGATGGCCTTAAAGGATAAACTACATGATACTAAGATGGGTAATTGTGAGAGTGTGGATTCTTATCTTACCTAGGTAGAGAAAGTGAAAGATGAGTTGGTTGCAGTTGGGGAGGTAACTTCATATTCAAATTTGGTGAGGATAGCCTTGAAAGGATTCACGAAGGAATGGGAAGTCTTCGTGAAGTGTGTGGTGGGTCATGAGCATATTCCAGATTGGAGCAAACTATGGGATGGTTTCACTCGGGAGGAGATATGGTAAGGATCTCAAAGAAGTGGAAAAAAGGGAGATCGAGCTGATAGAGAGAATGTTTCTCTTGTTGCAAAGGGAAAGGGGAAGAAGAAATGAAATTTTGGGATGGACTTGAGTAAATTTATATGTTACTGTTGTAACCAGTTGGGGCACCTTGCTTCTCAGTGTCCTAAGAAGAAGAAGAAGAAGAGGAAGGAACAGGGGGGGGCTGATACAATAGCTATAATAGCTATGGAGGAATTTTCATCTGAGTTTGTTATGGAATTGTCTTTGGTCACTCTAGTATCTAGTGTCAGTAGTGTTGGATTTGTGGGTGATAGCAAGTGGATTGTTAACAGTGGAGCATCTTGTCACGTGACAGGAATATGGTGTGTATTCCTTATTATCACATAGACAGGTCTTGATCAAATGGTTGTGATTGAAGGAGGTATGGCACGATTTGTATGTGGAGTTGGAAGGGTTAGATTCTAACTCGAGTATAGAGGACTCCTAGAGGTTGATGGAGTTATGTTTGTTATGGGGTTGAGGGTTAACTTTCTCTCAGTCTCAGCCTTGCAAGATGTTGGATATTGTACATTGTTCAAGAGGGGACGTGTATTTATCTACAGGGAGGGAGCGAATAGGTTGTACAAGGTGCGAGGACTACCTACAGGTTATGATTCATCATCGGATGACGAGAAGGAGGCTCTTGAGACTGTGGTGGGCCCAAGGATTTAGTATTGCATTCTGAGGGAAGAGAGTGAATCTCTTCTTAGCACCATCAGGAAGCTCAGTTGGTGTAATCGAACAGAATCTTAGTGTGGAGTGGATTCTCCTAGGAGCTCAGGGTTCAGGGTAGCTGTCAGGAGGATGTCTTCTAGTTTGATTTGTGTGTAGGTGTTGGGGTTGGATCCAGGTTCAGAGGGAGCTCCTACTATGAAAAATGTGATGGGACTAGATGATGGTGATGGCAGTGAGTACATCCCTTGCTAAGAGGGAGTGTTAGATTTATATCTCGGGAGGTACTCTGCATGTTTTGTCTTGTATGCGGAAATGACCTTACATTACCACTACTAGGAACTTGACTTTGTAATGGGTTTTTATAAAGTTGTAATAACGTAGTTCTTTTATTAAATTGATTTTTTATTAAGTGTACCTTCTAATATTAAAGTGACTTTATTTCATAAAGTGCACTTATGAAATAAAGTGAATTTGTACTTTAATATTTTAAGTGATTTATTTTTGAGGGTATGAACCATATCCCTTGATCATGTAAAGGCAAGATTAGATCTTAACCATTGGATTTAGGGATGGGGAAGGTGAAAAGACACTTGGAAGGTGAAAGGTCACTTTCAGATTATAAGAGAATACCTAGGGTAGTGTGTAAGACAAGTGAAAAAGAGATTGAGAGATTTCCGAGAGAGCTTTAAGAAGGAGAGGAAAGGGCAGCGAGTTGGGTGCATTTCCCAAGACAGCTTGGGCACATTTACCAAGGAACATTCATGTGTGAGTGTGGTGTAATTTATTGTTGTCATAGGAGGTTGTATTGTACGGATCCATACAGTCAGTACAGCAAGGAAGAGGGCACGAAAATTGAGGCAGATTGTGGGCATGAATTTTGAGGTTATTTAGAGTGTTTCTTGTTGCACCAACATCGTACAGGAGCATACTGTACAATTGTTATTTGGCACAAATTTTGAGGTGTTGGAAACAGTAGGGTTGTACAACAGTATGGATTTGGGGGCATGGTTCTCTAGGCAGAATTTGTGAGGATTGTTGGGTGTTGTAAGTGAAGTTTTCCCTTGCTGGAAATTGTATTTTGTTGCCGATATAACTTTCCTGAAGCTAATAAAATATCTCTCTCTCTCTCTTTGGGTTTCCCCACATTGGGGTTTTCCCTGGTTGGTTGCCTAAATTTCTTATTTTTACATGGATGTGTGATTTTTTTTCATTTTTATTTTTTCGTTTCAAAAGTGCTTAGCAATGTGTATTTCTGCTTATGGTATTTTTTGAATGTGGGTTAATACATTTCAGAGTTCATTTAAGACAGTTATCTCTAGGTTTCTAAGTGTGTGACAGAATTTGTTTAAGTTGATTTTGTCATTAAATTTCTACAGCAAACCAATGGCTTAGTGTTAAGAACCAAATATCAATATAGCATAGAAAAACCTCAGAAAAAGTACTCAACGCCTTGAAAAAGAGATAATTTAAAATAATAAGCCTCTTCGAGGGGGCAACCTCCTTTTACCCCACTTAAATGTTCAAGTACAAGATG
>SNQJ01S0022585.1:105528-123329 GCA_010110895.2 Picea sitchensis
AAACCTTCCAAAACACAGAGATGCGAGTTGTGCACAAGAATCTTGTGTATGTATGTGGGTTGTATACTATGTAGACCGCATATGTACGCTGGCTATATAGAGGACAAGGCACATACACGTCTGCAAATTTTCAAAAAGAAAAAAAGTTTTGGATAAATGACTGGGCAGGGAAGGATGGTAAGCTCTTGGAAGGTAACCNCTTTTTAAAAACCTTCCAAAACACAGAGATGCGAGTTGTGCACAAGCATCTTGTGTATGTATCTGGGTTGTATACTATGTAGACCGCATATGTACGCTGGCTATATAGAGGACAAGGCACATACACGTCTGCAAATTTTCAAAAAGAAAAAAAGTTTTGGATAAATGACTGGGCAGGGAAGGATGGTAAGCTCTTGGAAGGTAACCAGAGACCCAAAACTGACTCAGTAAACTTGGAAAACTCAAAAAGAAACTGAAAAAAATGAATCAAACAAAAATCTCCCACTAAGACCCTAGAGAGACTCCCCAGTGGAGTCGCAAATTCTGTTACGGGAAAAATCTCCCTATGCAGAGTGCTAACTCCTTTAAAAGACAGTTCTACTCTTAAACTACCCCAAAACCAACTAAACTAAGTGGTGAGAAAGAAATAAAAGAGGATTAATGAATGCACCTTTAGTCCTTGCAGTTGGTGTCCAACTCTTTCTCTTGTTGCTACCTCCTAGATTACTGGTCTCCTCCCAAAGATGACCTGCAAAAGTTTAGGAATACAAAGCAACAACATATTCTATCTCTACTAATCACTTTAAAAGTTTAGACATAGATATAAATGCATAAATGAACAAAAGAATGTAGACATAGTGTTTTGGTACAATAATGAACTCTTCTATTCAATTTTAAGATAAAAAGGATTACAACCTTTGTCGGCAATCGCTCCACGAACCAGGTCTGGGCTCCTCTATCGTGGATCCAAGTGCATTGATCCCACGTTAAATTCTCACAACCAACTTATCACCTAGGGAAGGAGGAAGGGTTGTATAAGAAGAAAGGGTTGGAGGGGAAGGTTGAGGCCAAAGCTCAGAATATAATGCAAATCTTGGGCTGAGAAGGGGAAGGGTTTTTTGCAGATTTTTCTTATTCTCTTGCTTGTCTTTTCAAATGATATCCCAAGACCTCTTTTTATATGAGAAAAATATGGTTATTTGGTTTGGGGATGGGCTACAAGGGTTAAAGTGGTTAGGAAACCCTCTATAGCCCGTAAACTTCACCGAATTCTATGCAATTTTATGTTTTTTGCAAATTTTGCAGGTAAACACGGGCTAAATAGCATGCAACTCACATATGTAAGTGTGCTAACTATCATGAAAAACATGTGTGTACGTGGGATATTAGTGCAACAGGGCACATACACTATCCAAAAAAAGGTTTTTTAAGAGGAAGCCTCAACAGTGTTTTGGAAAAGTATGTAAGTGGAAAGGTCAATGTCTTATATGCAAAGATAAGGCATTTTTGGACTATAACAAAAGGATGTCTTGATTAGGCTTCCATATGATTCGAGGGTGCATCAAACAATAGATATCATCATTGTCGATATACTAGAGAGTTATGGTCTGTTGTTAAGCAAATATTGATGTGCCAAAATTCAAGGCTACTTTTCTATCGATTGGGATCACTTGTGGTTGAGATATAAGGGTAAGGTGAATCAAATTTGAGTAAACAATGAGGCCCGCATGAAACACACAATGAAGAAATTGGAAGGTAAGAATGAACCCATAAGTTTTTCACATTCCGTCTTGGGTAGTTTATTTTTTGAGACTGATTACGGATGTTACGAGGCATAGACTTCTGAAATACCGTTATATTTACAATTTGAACTCTTCCCATGAACCCATAATAACGCTTGTACATTATTGACTAACCTAGGATTTAGTTCAACTAACAAAAAAAATATTCCTAGCATGTGGACTATGTTCTTCAATGGCTCTAAGACATAATATGGTGCCAGAGCAGGAGGTGTCCTAATTGATCCTGGGCAAGGTAAAATTTTCATATCATTCCGACTAGAGTTTGAATGCATCAACAACACTGCTGAGTATGAATCCTTGGTTCATGGCCTTAAAAAGGCCATCGATATCAAGGTAAAATATCTTAAGGCGTTCAATGATTTTGAAATAATCGTTCGACAGGTAAGAAACACAATTCACTAACTGTCTTCACATCTAAAAGCTTATCAACAAGAGGTATGTAATTTTTTTTACTCTTTTGACGCATTTAATATTAATTCTATACCTCATGATAAAAATATAGATGGAGATATATTGGCCAATGTGGAATCTAAGTTCATGCCCCTTGATGATGGTTTTTCGGTTGAAATGATTTTCAGGCACTCCATAATAGACACCATCACAAATTGGAGAGTATTAGATAGTGACGCTTAGATTATCAATTTTCTCACTAGTTCAGACACTTTCAAAGATGTGGTGATCGATGATGAAACACATGAGCAAGAGTTGCAAACTTATCGAGAAGAATCAAATAGGGTAAAGACTATTTGTTTCTCAAAGAATGTTTTAACTCTTGAGAAATTATTTGATTTGCAATCCAAGTTCAGGAGGTCATCCAACACAAAGACCAACAATTCGACTATGATGCATTTCTTGGTCAATCTTGGAACATATGAACAACCTAAATATGTAAATATGGGCACCTGTTGTTCAGACACATAAAAACACACATTCACTTAACCGTTTAATAAGTATCAAGATGTTTTCGCTTGGAATTATGAAGATCTAAAAACATATGATACCCAAATAATACAACACGTGATCCTGATCAAAGAATGTATAAAGCCATTCCAGCAGAAGCTAAGAAAGATACATATGATTCTTGATCCTCTTATACAAAAAGAATTAAAGAAACTGTTGCATGCCCAAATTATTTTTAAGGTTCGACATTCAACTTGGGTTTCTAACATGGTGCCCGTAAGGAAGAAATCAGGAGAAATATGAATTTGCATAGATTTACAGAATCTAAATCGTGCTTCCGACAAAGACAACTACCCCTTTCCTCCAATGGAACAAATCCTGCAACTTGTCTCTGGATTTAAACTATTTTCTCTATTAGACAGGTTTTCAAGACACAACCATGTTCTCGTAGCAGAACCCGACCGATTAAAAACCACGTTCCGGACCAAGTGGGGGACATATGCTTACAAAATAATTCCCTTCGGTTTGATGAACGTGGGAGATACTTTTCAAAGGGAAATGAATATCGCTTTTAAAGGACTAATTGGTCAAAGTGTGGTGGTCTACCACGATGATGCTATTTTTTACTCAAAGAAGAGGGAAGACCATCCCAAGCATCTGAAACATATATTTGAAAGATGTAGAAAATATGGGATTTCTTTTAATCCCAAGAAAACTGTGTTTGTTGTTTCAGAAGGAATTTTACTAGGACATGTGATATCCAAAGATGGAATTTCAATGGACCCAGAAAGGAAAAAATCCATTCTACAAATCCCTCCACCTCACAACAAGAAATTGATTAGTCATTCTTTGGCATAATTAATTTTGTGAGAATATTTGTTCCAGATTTTGCTGATATAGTGAAGCCACTTCAAAGAATGATTAAGAAAGATGTTCAGTTTAAATGGACACCAATAGAGAAGGAATCATTCAATAATATCAAAGTTTCCATAGTCATTGCCCCATCTCTGCGAAGTCCATATTTTACCAACGATTTTTTTCTATATATGTTTGCGTCTGATCACTTGCTGACAATAATGATAAAAAAAAAAGATGAGCAAGGAAACAAATATCATGTTGCATTCATGAGCATCGAATTACAAGGTGCTGATCTGAACTACCCCCTAGTGGATAATAAATATTTTGATGTCCATAAAGCTATTAAATAGTTCAGACCTTATATTCTAAAAAATCATACAAAAGTCATCGTCCCTCACCCAGAGGGCAGGTTTCTTTTTGTTCAAAGAGAACTAGGAGAGCGATGAGGAAATTGGATGAAAAACTTACAAGAATATGACCTTGAGTTCAAACCAACTAATATTGTGAAAGCTCAAGGCTTATGCAAACTAGTGACACAAGATGAAAGTGATGAAAATCAAGAAGAAGACGAGTGACAAGATGAACCAACAATGTATACGCAACAAGTTCCATACATCCTAGCCATTGAAGGATCATATTATAATGATTTCAAATATTACCTGCGGCATGGTACATCCCTAGATCACCTTAATTCTAAGAAGAAGAGGGCACTCCGATTGAAATCATTACAATATATACTACTACATGACATCTTGTTTAGAAAAAAATATGATGGAGTGTTACTATATGTCGATAAGGTTCTAAAGGATATGCATGATGGATTGGTTGATGGCCATTTTTTAGGAGACACGACGGCTCAAAAAGTGTTGAGAGTTGGATACTATTGTCCAAACGCTTTTTAAAGATGCCCATGCATACTCAAGAAGCTACGAGGCATGCTAGAAAGTTTGCCGGAAGAGAACACAAAGCTGCTATTCCACTCCAACCTGTTGCAATTGAAGTACCCTTTGAATAATGGGGTCTGGACATCATTGGTGAGATTAACCCCCATTCCTCCAAACAACACATACACATTCTAACTAATATTGATTATTTTACACGATGGATTGAAGTAGTACCATTGGTCAAAGTAAATGAAGAGGTAGTGATTAATTTTCTTGAACAAAACATCATCACAAGGTTAAGAGTTCCTAACTCTCTAGTGTTTGATAATGAAACTTATTTTTCATCTTTAAAATTATTTGAGTTTTCATTAGAGAAAGGGATTATTTTGAATTACTTTGCCAACTATTGTCCTCAGGGTAATGGCTTGGCGGAATCCACAAAAGAAAACATAATCTGCATCCTTAAATGAACCGTGGTTAATCACCAGATAAATTGGCACAATGCTTTATCAATTTCCCTCTGGGATGATCGCGTCATTCCTAAGGTCGCCATAGGGAATTCTCCATATTTCCTTGTTTATGGGAAATAAATCGTCTTACCCTCAAATATATACCTTCCTTCCCTACAACTCACTCAATCAATAGTCCCGAGGAAGAGAGCGCCCAATCATTCAACGACGCATCAATACCTTGCTAAGTTTAGAAGAGAGTCACACTAAAGCCAAAAGCAAGTTTGAAACTCACCAATAGATAGTAAAATGTTGGTTTGATAAGAAATCTGCTCGTGAGAAAGAATTTCAAGTTGGGGATTTAGTCCTCAAATAGGACAAACCACACGAAGATAAAGGGAAACACTCAAATTTCCATCAACTTTGGCTTGGTCCTTATGTTATCAAAGAAAAGATTGGCCAAGGTACCTTTCGACTACAAAACCTTCAAGGGGAAGCCGACCCTCTCCCCGTAAATGGCCAAATTCTCAAGCACTACATTAGCTAGCCTTCGAGGATGTTGTTCCCTTGTACATAAATAAAATTTTGACTTTTACCCTTTTCCCCTCTATTTTTGCTTGTTTTTTTGTTTGTTTCCCAATATATTTTGTTGTTTAGATTTTCAGATCCTTCTTAAAAACTGCTACCCCGATTTCGAGTTTCCATTACCTTAGTCTTGGTCATGTATTTAAGTTGTAGCACATCTGGTGTTAATAGTATGAAAATTTTGTGACATGGTGTTTAATCCACATATCACCCCAACCGTGTAAGCCTTGTTCTGCATCTCCTCAAGTCAGATTAGTGGAGGAACATAGCTTATCAATACATGAAGACAATGCAACGAAACAAAGAACCAAGGATCTCTACTTAAGAACATATTATCACATTGGGTGATATGAAAGAAACTAGTTTGGAAAACATGTTCGCAGTATTCTGGAAATCGTAATTAAGGAAATTCACTGATATATAATCAAGTTAGCGAATCTCACTATCACAGGTGTCATCCCTAGTGCCTTTAAAGGATAACTGGAATCCCCCCATCCACCTCTCTCTAAACAAAAGAGAATCAAATTTTACAAAAGGTAAAGGCTTGGGGAAAGGATTTCCATATCACATGGGACATGCAAGTATCTTCGTTGGGGCTATGGACGCTTGCTGGCAGCGGAACAAGGCTTGTGAMACTGAGGTGAATCCAYTGGGGCTATGGACGCTTGATGGTAGTGGAGTAACACAAGAGATWTGCAATAWAACTTGCATTCTYGACATTCCTCATGTTTTATTTTTATTTTTTGTATTTTTATTTTATTTTTATATTTTATTTTATTTTTATTTATTTTTTGTCGTACTCTCTACACCTTCTCCTTTAGTCATTTATCATATGAATAAGAAACAATTTTAAGGAAATCTGGTGAAAGGAAAGGTCTCTCCCCTCTTTGTATATTCTAATTTCTCTCGAAATCCAAGTTATGGCACCTATTTATTCTCTCTTGAGACTGTACGTGATGAGTGCACCCCTCCCAAAAATATGTGGAAATATCATCTTATAGAGATTCAGGGATTCACCCAGTGTGTTTTCGTTTGTTGTGCCAGGCACTACAACCCTCCATTTTCCAAGTTTTCATTGAGTTTTACTTTCCGAAAAATGGATCCCCCTTATTTTTATATGTTTCTGAAAGAGTCTTCCATCACCCTCTCTCTTTATTTCAAGCCTATTTGGGAAGTCTTACTTATTAGAAGAAAACATTGGCAAAATAGATTACTCGAAGAAAATATTTTTTGAGCAAGTATGGGAAAATCGACAAATTTTCCTCTAACTCCTCCGATGTACATCGAAGGAGTTCACCTCTTTCCCTCCGATAACCTTTCCTACTGTGTGACTTACCATTAAACTCTCCAATGGAATCAGAGGAGTTGGTTCCAACTCCTTTGACGCCCATCGAAGGAGTTTCCTCCAAGTCTACCGATGAGATCAGAGGACTTTGCCCCAATTCTTTCGACCATAAATATCCTATCAAATAAAAATTAAATTCAAAACTCGTTGATCTTTATATTTACCAAACAACCTGAACTTTTCATTATCCCGCTAAGGAGTTGAGGTGAAGAGAAATATCTCTCAGACCAAGAGCGTGTCGAGTCATTGCATCCACACTCATAGCCTATCGAGATCCTCCACGTGGCATTAAGGTTTCCAAGTATGTATTAACATTTTTATCTCTTGCTTCGGTTAGGTTTCCCCTTTGTTTTATTTGTTTTAACATACCTCCTTTCATCTTTCCTTCTTAATCCCATACTCCTCTACAACCCAAGCCATGTATCTGTTATTAAAACCCTGGTCTTCACTCTATCTAGGGTTTTTCGCCCCCTCCGAGTCTATCCAACACCAATACCACTTGAGTACCGCACTATCGATCGACCCTAGTGGCTTACAAGTGCATACCGAGACCCTGATCTAAGTTTCTCTTGCAAGCAAAATTACCCACACGAAATCATATGTAGATCATACCTATTCTTGGTAGCTCCTTCGATCATATCAGAGGAGTTCTTGTTAACTCATCCGATATAATTGTAGGAGTTCTAAGCAACTTCCTCGACCATTTGTCTCTTAATCGGGAGACTTAGTAGCAACTCCTCCGATCATATCAGAGGAGTTCCCATTGACTCCTTCGATATGATCGAAGGAGTTCTAGGTAACTTCACTGAGTGCCCATATTTCAAAAGATAAAAACTCAACTCCTCCGATGTGTTATCGGAGCAGTT
Source organism: Picea sitchensis (assembly GCA_010110895.2). NCBI lineage: Eukaryota > Viridiplantae > Streptophyta > Pinopsida > Pinales > Pinaceae > Picea > Picea sitchensis. The sequence goes on from SNQJ01S0022585.1 coordinate 113,197, forward strand.
GGAGTTAACTCCTTCGATTCACATCAGAGGAGTTGTGTACAACTTCGTTGATTGGAGCTATTTTGATCTTTGCTCGAGAGCCTTAACACTAACTTCTTTGATACACATCGAACAACTTGTTAGCAACTCCTCCGATTTGCATCAGAGGAGTTAATCTCTAAACCTACGAATTTTCCTTATGAGCACATTTTTCACCCATTCTTCCTCAAATTTTCACCAAATTGTTGAAACATGTTTGCCTTCACTTTATCATCCTCAGATGATGATTCTTTACCCAATGACAACCCCAATAAGTTTTTGGGTAGTTCAAATTCTTAATTCAATTTCATATTATGTGTAAATTTAATCTCCACACTAAGCTCATTTTTATTGTAGGTTCAAGTATGTTGCCTTGAAAGAAGACAACAAGCAAGGTACTTGGGACCGAAGCCTCTGGTAGTGGCCAGCAAGAGGAAGGTGAGCCAAAAATAATCAGAGCTACATACGATGATACATCGAGACTTCTAGAAAAGGATGAAGAGACAATGAAGTGGGGAGATGTATACCATATGTTCAAGAAATCTAACTTCTCCGCTAAAGCTGAAGAACCAGATGAGCTCCAAGTGTTCAAAAACATCAGGAAGTCAGAAATTTTCAGAGTAGAAACACATCCGACGATGTTCCCATGTGCAGATTCCATCACATGGATTTTGAAGAATATTGATGTAAACGACACATACGTCTGCAATGCCAAGAAATACCCCATAGCTTCATTTAGACATGAATATTTGGCCGAGTGTTATCACATCGAAAAGGGAGGTAAGAAGATGGATAAAAAGATTCTTAGTGATTTTGAATACACACCAAAGGACCTCTTTCCCAAATGGTACAGGGTCGACAAACAATTCAAATTTAGGCCCAAAGGAGGATACCCCACAAGCTCCCTGAGAAGGCCAATACCTAGTATCCATGTTGTGTCGACTATATGGGGAACTTGACGTGCCCCAATTCTCTTTATCATATATGCCCTTGATATACTACTGTGGGGATGAAGGGATATCATTCAATTGAGATGACATCCTATCTAAAAATCTCAGGTTGGCTATCTCTAGAGTAAAAGGGGCCCAACCCATAAAATTTCCAAGATTTCACATGTCCTCTTACCTCTTAGACATCATGTGCACAACTCATAGGTATCCTAGAATGGGGTGGGGTTGAAAACCATATGACCCAACAATTCATGTGTACTGTAAAGTTCTCCGGGAGGATGAAGGGATATCATTCAATTAGGATGACATCCTATCAGCCAACCTAACAGTCAATATAACTACAGTGGTAGGAGCTAAGTTGGGAACTTTTCCAAGTTTCCACATGTCTTCATACCTCATAGACATCATGTGCACAACTCATAGGTATCCTAGAATGGGGTGGGGTTGAAAACCATATGACCCAACACCATGTGTGTACCGTAGTTCTCCTCCTGAGCAAAAATATCGCAAGATGGAATGTCTCAAAATATATGATCATTTTCCCAAATTCTCCTTTATATGAATTCATATTCTTCACCACTCCTTCTTACATGACCAATAAAGATATATGTAACAGAAATCGAAAGCAATAGAAACCAAGATAATTTGAAGGTTATTTGTCTTTATTCAATTAATGAAATAAGAGAGCAAATAGCTTTCTATATAGGTTACAATCAAGTAGAGTCAAACCACTTTATGAATGTGGGATAAAGGAAATATAACCTAAAAGCAAATATCTAACCTAAAAAGCAAATAAATTAACCTTAAAGTCACTTTTGACTTTATTAATGCCTAAGTCTACTTTCTAATTGACCATTATAAACTAATATTTAATTTAACACCCTCCTTAATGGTCAATTCATCTAATTGCTACCAGTTTCTTTCGAAATTTTACATGCTTTTCGTGACCCAAAGACGGTGAGGGCTGTTCGCAGCTTTGATCCTTCAGAGGGAAAATATTGCACTCGATTAGTTCCACTTTCTACAAGTCAGTTCTGATGAAGTGACTATGTATCAACATGTTTGGTACGCTCATGGAAGACTGGATTCTTGGCAAGTTTCATTATCCCTTGATTGTCACAGAACAAGAGTGTAGGCTCTCTCTACTGCATATGCATATCTGATAACATCCTCCCGAGCCAAACTGCCTCGCATGCACCTTTCAATGCTCCTCGATACTGTGCTTCTGTTGATGAAAGGGCTACCTATTGGTATTTCTTGCTTGTCCATGTGATTGTACCCGTGCTAACAAGACATATCCGTAGGTGATTTTTCTCACATCAAACATAACCTCGCCTAACTGGACCAGATAGCCACACAACCTTGGGTCTGCTCACTCGGTGATGTAATAATGTCAAGGTCCCTTTCTAATATCTCAAAGATTCTCTATTTCGTCATTCAAAGGTTTCTACTTCTTTTCTCGGCTGCCATAAATCTGGAAATGAAGCTCATAATGAAACTCAGATCAGGTCTAGTGGTTGTAAGATAGATCAGACTTCCCACTAGTTGCTTGAAAATCGGCTCATTTGTTGATTTTGAGTCAACTTTGGCTGAAAGTTTCAACACTTTATCCATAGGTGTATAGGAGATTTTGCAATCCTCCATCCCGAACTTATCTAGCAAACTCCTGGCATACTTTTCTTGTGAGACAAAAATGATGCTCCCTGCTTGCCAAACTTCACACTCAGACAATAGTGTAGGAGGCCTAGATCTATCATTTCAAATTATCTTCTCATGTTGGATTTGATCCATGTAATCGCATCTTCCTCACTACCTGTAATAATGATATCATCCACATAAAGAACCAAAAGAATGATCTCATTACTAATTCTTTTGACATATAATTTGGAGTCTGAAGGACTTCGTTGGAACCCATGTTCATCCAAGTATTTGCCAATCTTGATGTACCATGCCCTAAGTGCCTACTTCGCACTACATAGCCTCTTTAGTCTGGAAACTAGATGTTCCTTCCCTGCAACATGAAACCCCTTTGGTTGGCACATGTATATCACTTCCTTCAAATCTCCATTGAGGAAGGCACTTTTCACGCCCATCTGGTGGACCTTCCAGCCTAGCCGTGCTGCCATGGCTAGAACAAGAAGAATAGTGCTCATCTTCATTGTAAGAGCAAAAGTCTCCTCATAATTTCCAATGCCTTCACGAGAGAACTTTTCAATAACTAACCATGCTTTGTTCTGTCAAGGTACCATCTCGCTTTGTACTTGATCTTGTACACCCATTTGCAACCAAAGAGTTTCTTCCCTGATGAAAGAGTTGTGAGATCCAAGTCTGATTTTTTTTCATCACTGTTCGCCTCCGGCGGCCTTTTCCCATTCGTGTCTTCCTTGCTCTTTGAATACCTGAGGCTCCAGATCTTTCTCAATATCACATAAGAGCAGTGCTGACTAGCCAAATTGCTGTTTTACTCTTACTCATGATGATATTCCCTCTCCATCATCTCTTATACGCACCATATCCACTTGGTGTTGTGCCACCGCTGTCTTTTGGAATCTCGTCACAAGTCAAGATTGCCACCATGACGGGCTTCCCTCGCTCAAAATGTACCTATCCTGACTGACCTAGGAGACTCCATCCATCTGACTCCTCATCATGCGTTCGTAATCTTTGCCCTTTAGGTGGAGCTATTAGAAGCTTGACACCCGAATCTTCAATGACTTCTAGCTGCCTGGCACTCTAACAAGGGAGGGGTATGGAAGGGTCCAACCTCCTCTTCAACAACAACATCTATGCTAAACCTCACCTTATCATTGTCAACATAAACTAATTTGTAATCTTTATGGGTGTCACTGTACCCTATAAGCATCATCTCTTACTCTTCAGATCTAACTTGGTCTGCTTTTGCAACCTGAACTAAGTGTATGAGGGACCAGCGAAATTCAAGGACTACTTGGGCTTCTTCTAGACCATGCTTCCTCCGAAGTCTTCTACTTTACCACCATTGTGGGAGATCTATTCAAAGAAGTACACCGCCTTCTACCCAAACTCGTTAGAACTCTCACCGTTTCAAGAACACATACATCTGTATATCTCGGTGATAGTGCGGTCAGCTTCTTCAACCACCCTTTCAGACTTCAACTTCAAAAAAATACACCCACATTTTCCCACTGAAATCATCAACAAACAAGGAAATACCGCACCGCAGGATTGATGCCATGTTCATTGGTCCACATACATGGCCCGTGATGAATCTGCCAGCTGACCCTAGCCTCCAATATTTTCATCAAATGAAAAGTTTGATGTTGTTCCCACCGCAAGCTCCATAAACTCCTTGAATCTTCTGTTGAATGTCTGTAAGTCCATCTACCAGTTTCTCTTGTGACAACTGAGAGAGGTTGTTAAAATTGAGGTGCCCATACCTTTGATTCCATAGTGTGTAGATGTCTGATGCACTCTTCGTTACCATTGCATGCTCTTTGCCCTGCCCAATATCCACCAACTGAATCGCATTCGATGGTCCTCCACACCAAGAGCAACGATCTTTTTTGGTATTCTTGTCAAAGATATAACACTTGTGATTGATAAAGTTGACATCCAAGTGAGGAGAGTGCCTCATAATCGGACTAACTGAGAGTAGATTAAGCTCCATACTTGGTACATAGTGGATGCTTGAGAAACACAAGCATCTTTCCTCCGAAGGAAATCTAAACATTCTCCTTGCCGACTATATTATACTCCTCACCTCCATCGAAGATCACCGAGTCTTTGGATGGAATAGGTGTAAACTATGTGAAGCAATATTTCCAATTGGTGAAATGCCTGGATGCACCTAAATCAACAAACCAAGTAGATGACTTGGATTGATCTGCTTGTGTACAGGCTATAAAGGCATAGAAGGTTGCCTCCTTCTCCTCCGTAGTGCTCATGACATGGGCCTTCTACTGAGACCCTCCCTGGTTGTGCTTATGATCTACCAACCACTTTCTGCAATGCTTCTTCATATGACCAAATTTCCACAATAATGAAAAGTGATGGTCTTCAGGGTTTTGGTGGCATCCTCACCATTGCCTGGACCATGTTTCCTTGTCCATTTGCCTTTTCATTTAGCTTTGGTTGCAAAGGCCTGATCTGAACCCTCTGTCTCACTAATTCTACCAAACTGATTCTTCCACCTATTCTGCTGCAAGAGATTATTGGATAGATCTCCAAACTTCAGGTCAATGTATGTAGCTGTGTTGTTCAGGGTCTCAATGAAGTGATTGTAGGACCCTGGCAAGTTGTTCGGTGTGATCACCACCATGTCCTCTTTTTCCATCTTTCGACCAATGGCCTCCAAATGCTCCTGGATGTCCTTGATCTTGGAGTAATTTCTTTGGAGAGGCACCTCACCATCTTGATCAAGAACAAATATATTCTTTTAAAAAGAATGCTCGAATTTTATCTGAAATCTCATGAGTCTCTTTCAACTATTTCCATATCACTGCAACAGTCTTCCCATTCTGAACCTCAGGTAGAATCTCATCTGTCATGGACAATTTGATCATCATCATGGCCTCTCTGTCTTGGCCATCAAACTTGTCCCGGTCTTTACCAGTAACCGTGGACGAGGGATTCCAGCCCGTAACAACATCCTCACATGCACGACATTGACAAAAATGGCTAACATGCTGTTTCCGTATTGTGTTCTTCCCAGAGAACTTTGGCTTCCAACATGATGTTGTTCAATGTAGCCATAGATAATCATAAAATACCGAACTTAGCAGATAAATAATGGAAAAAAACCTGCAATCTGCCCTCAACCAACTCCAAATCAACAAATTTCTCCTCAAATTTGGCTCAATGATCTAAAACCTCTTTCGCTCCTTTGAGTGTGCTTACTGGCGCATCCTTGATCCATCATCGCTGCAAGAAATTCCTAGGTTCACGTTGTTCTCAAACTCAGGTTCTAACCTCGCTCCGATACCATGTAATGGAAATCGATCACACATAGAAACCAGGATAACCTTATTCAAGTTATCTTGGTTATTTGTCTTTATTCAATCAATGAATTAAGAGAGCAAATAGCTTTCTTGTATAGGTTACAATCAAGAGGAGTCAAACCACTTTATGAATGGGGGATAAAGTGAAAATATAACCTAAAAGAAAATATCTGATCTAAAAGCAAATAAATTAACTTAAAGTCACTTTGACTTATTAATGCCTAAGTCTAATTTCTAATTGACCATTATGAACTAATGTTTAATTTAACAATGTAGCAGTCATAAATAGAATTGGAGTTTGGTATGTTGTGGAGCACGGCACATATATAAGAATGTATGGTGCAATGAAGCCGCCATGCCCGACAAGCTTATACTCCGTGAGACGATACTAGACCATCATACACGGGTCGAGGGACCAAGTATATCGACTAAAAGGAAATCCGCCACCACTTCTTCTTCAAGTATAAGTTCGAAAACTATTTCTTCAAGAACACCAAACAAGCCCAATCATATGTAAATACCCAACTATATTATCACTTCATAGAAGAGCGGTACATAAGACATGACCCCAATAATACTATGAGAGAACACTTCAATAAGATTGGTTTCCCTTGGGAATATACCATAGACATCTCGGAGGAAGAAGAAGTGCACAAAATGCCCAGACTTATGACTCTAATATCTTCACTGTGCTGGCCATCCAAGAGGGGAGGATCACGATGAATAGTGCTAGAGAAGAAGCCATGAGAGAAGGAAAAGGAAGAGGAAATTGAGAAATCACCCCAAACTTCCACCTCGATATACTCAGGGTCAATGGAAGAGGTAGAGGAAGTACCAACGAGAATAAGAAGAGTAGGGATGAGGAGAAATTCCTAAAAAAGAAGCAAAAGATCGATACAGACAAGGACAAATCCAAAGGAAAGGAAAGGAAAAAGATAAATGTATCGAGAGATCAAATAAAAGGAGCAAGCAACAACAAGAGCGACAAAAAAACAAGAATTTTTTTAGATTAAGAGGCAACCGCCAAAGTGGTCAAGTGGAATACAAAGTGGGGAAACTCACCAATGGAAACGTATTATCCAAAGACATCAGCCACATGTGAGGACATAGATATAACAGGTTGTGATTTAGGAATGGGACTCTGGACACCATTTCAACTGAGTGAAGTGTTTGACTTAAGAAGCTTCACATATGACAGTAAAACTGGTAGGATCATGCATGAACATGTGAAGAAAGTGCCAACAATAGAAGGGATGCATATATCAGCTGTCACACACATCCCTGTGATGGGAGACATGAGGGAAAACCCCATATCAATGGCTATGAATGGATCTGCATTCATGAATGATAACGTGGATAACATTCGAAGATTGTGCTAGTAGAATGAGGAGAAAGAGGCAAGAATCAGAGAGATGGAGGAAAGACTCCAATGAGTCAGAATTGATGAACACGATCTTCAAAGTTTTAGAGTTAGTGCTGAGAAGGTCAAGAGAGAACTAGAAGAAGCCATCATATACATGCATTCTCACATGCAACTCTTTCAAGAAGCAACCACTATAATCATAGAGCAAAATAATCAGATACAAACAAAAATGACACAGTACAAAACTATCCAAGAAGGCATCGATGACATTGATAGATGGATCGCTGAAAATACCGACGCAGCTCTAGGATTGTATCGACCATCAAAAGCATAAATAAAAATGGACTTGTATGCACTTGACCATTGTCAACAAGTGGGCCAGAGAGTTGATAAGGAGGTTACCAAATCAATGGAAATATGCTTAAGGATACACAAAGCTGTGCAAGAATTGATAAAAAACAACCGAATACCAAGGCTAGATGAGCTCAGGAAGAATATCGTGATAAAAGATCTAGTGGACAAGGTGCATGACAACAAAAATGAAATAAATACATTGGTTGAAGCAACCACTACCACCTCCACATACCTTATAGATCAACACTTGCTACAACCAGTAAAACTCCATACCATGATACAAGATTTCATGACGACACTAGCAAAAGAAATGAGCACCCTTGAGGATAACATGGCCATGAACAACACAACTTTGTAACTACTAACTTACATAAAAATCATATCGCTCTATAATCAAATATAAATTTGGATAGCATACATCATGGATAAAAATCCTTGAATGAAGATAAAATTGTGGCCAGAAGATGTCAACACCTATTTCCTATTTTGTCTCTTTCCAAACCAATCTCGATTTTGTCCTTATTGTACACTTGTCACTAGGAAGTAGGACGTTAAACCACTTTTGTAACCGCCTCTTCAAGAAGAAGCAAAGATTCATCCAACGGTTAATAAGAATTGTATAAGAAAGAGGATAGGCTCATTTTGTAGGGGATTTTTTCTCTTAAAACATTATCTATTTCTGAATCATTTTGGGAACACAATGTCAACTAAAATTGAGAGTCTTTCTTAGAGTTTTTATGCACTATTGTTGAAACTAATATTGAAAATTCCTCGTATTTATGAAGAAGGGATACTTATGTGTGTATATCTTTGTGCTATGAATTATTTTGACTGAAGATGAATGGAGCTGTTCACATGGATTATAAGAATGCTTGTTCGATTATAGATTAACTCTTATGCACTCTATGTTATGATGAGGTTTTAAGTGTTTCTTCAAATATCTTTAAGTCTTGAGATTTTTGAGTTGTTAACACATGTGTTGGTATAATTTAGACTATTCCGGTTATACATATTTTCATGTACCTCTGTGTCCACAAATTTACCTTCTAATTCAACTATATGTGTGGGAGTTTGTGTATAATTTGGTTTCATTTACAAATCACCTGTTACTTTAGCGTGCTCCTAGCTAGGATATGTTAGAGTATAATGGAAATAGATTAGTTTTTTTCAATAAAAGTCTTTATCTACATCTTTGCATTGCATAATCACTCATCATCCATCCTCATCCGTAAACCATACCGTAATCAGCCAAAAACCCCAAAACCAATAGCAATGGAAACCGAGTCAAATTATGGATGGGAATCCTAATCCAAACAATGAATAGTCTAGTTGAGACCATGTACCAGGGAGCAATTCTTTGTCAAGAACAGCGAATTTAGACCCGTCAACAAATGGTTATAAGAAACATGAAGGTGTCAGGGCCTTTAAGAATGCTATTAGAGGACCTAGAAGAAAATACCATATTGATGAGGTTTCCAAAGTCTTCTTACCTTACATTCAAGGTACCATTGACAATATTTCTAGGGTCATAAGAAAGAAGAATGTTTGGGCTACTATTAAGTCCATACCCACAATTAAGAACTCCCTAAAGTCTCTTAAAGGTCCAATTGACCTTGCAAATCATAAATTTATCTACATGATTCCATGCTCATGTGGAAAACCCTATGTAGGTGAAACTCTGGCCACCAAGTAATATTAGATTCCATGACATATATAGAAAATATAAAACAAAAATTGTGTTCATTCATCCAATTTGGACGGACACTCTGACAAAACCAAGCATCATATTTGCATTGATGATCCAAAAATATCTTTTAAATACAATGGTTGAGTTATTTTGCATGAGTTATTTTACCATTTATGAATTTAATGAAAGAGGAAGACTTAATGAAGAAACATGGTAGTCATAAAGAAATATACAGATCTAGAAATAAGCATAAAGAGACAACAAACCATAAACAACAAAGTTGATAACAAAGTTCGACAATCTCGCCTACGTCTCCGGGCCTTTGTCTCAGTGGGTGAGGCTTTCTTATTTTTGTTTGAAGCTTCAAATGTACATCATAAAAGTTCCAAATGGATTACAAACTGATCTGGTTGTGTTCTACTAGATCTCAAGAACCCAACAAAACTAACGACACTGAAAACAGATGAACGAAGCTCCCAAAAATGGCCCGCAAAGTTGCTCTCCTCAACAACTTCCCCGCATAAAAATGGCTTTGCCTTAAAAATTCATCATCATTTTCCTGATATGAACCTCCCTTCATGGCTTCAAGAACCTCTGGTTTATATAGACTTGAAATTGGCAACAAACTCCCAACTTCCCCCCAATATATGGCCTCAAAAAGGGCCCAAGATCCTCCAAAAATGGATTAAATCTCCCAAAACTAGTTAAAAATCCATTAAAAATCTTAATATATAGTTACAAACCCACAAATTGGCAAAAATAAAGGTGCATCCACCTTCACGCGG
>SNQJ01S0022586.1:0-15137 GCA_010110895.2 Picea sitchensis
GTTATGTCCTAGCAAAGACAAATCCGACCATATGGGATGATAGGGTGTGGATCCTATCAAGTGAAAATAGTCACATGTGCCCCTTTGAATGAAGCCTCTATGAGTTGTTTGTTTAAGGATCAATCTTGTATATCAAGAAAATAAATGCATGTCAAACACACGTTGGGTTGTACACAAAAGCCAAGTTCTCGCATAGTGCTTCAATGGTGAACAATACTCCCCATTCTTTTTTTTTTTTGAGGTGAATAAAATAAAATTTGTCGAGAATTTTTTTTATACTGATGGAAACCCTATGTTCCTTCCTTCTTGAGGGAATAAAATATATCCACCTATATCACAATAAATATATTAACCTAGGATATTGATGCAACAACAATTTTCTCATCTAAGGCACAACTTAGTATTCTCATAAACAACCTTTTTTAAGGAAAGGTCATCCCATTTTCTTAGCCATTTGGGGGAATAAAGAAAATAAGGTAATAAAATGGTGTTATACTTACCTAAGCTCATGGAGGTAAGGTCCTGATATTTAGTAGCTTGAAAGTGTTGTGTCTTCTCCTCTCTCTTTCGTATTCATAACTCCATACCTCATCCATAATGGGTGGGTTAAGTCATTTGGTGAAGATACCTTTTGGGAAATACATTCTTGTAAAGATACCCTTGGTACCAATAAATTTAATCATTGTTACTGGTAAATTATTTATTATTTCATTCATTATTGGGTGTTTCATAACTGGAGGGAGTTAGGTGATTAAAATACTTTGAAATATCTCTTTTACATGAGGCCTTTGTTTCTTCCCTTCAGAGAGATATATTGTAATGTAAGGTCATTATATTTGAAGTAATGACTTATATCATGTCGATTACTAGAGAGATAAGAGAGAGAAGACATAGCTCACTAGTAGGTCCCTAAGCGTAGCTCAAGTAAGGTCCCAGAGATAGGAGGATGTTGATTTCTTCCCCTCAAATATGTTATAAAATCAAGATCGCAGAGAAATAAAATAACACAAATGTGGAAATAAAACACACAAGATACACAACACAATAGAGACATATATATACATGGTTCACCCAGTGTGAGATACATCCACCAGAGAAATTTTTAGATCCTTCCTTTATTATTATCCAACAAATGAAGGGATACAACCTTTTATTATCCAACAAATGAAGGGATACAACAAATTTTTAGATCCTTTCTTTCACAGTCTCCTCACTCAGAATACAATATTCATGATGATACATAGATGTAATACATTTCCCTCATAAAATAGGGTTCCCTTCTATGGCTAAAAACCCTAACATAAATTATACCATCAGATATTTGATCTTATAATGAACGGTCTAAATTTACTATGAAATTCCAATATACATTTACAATGCAATTTTTCCTTCAGGGGCTTCGCCCCTGAAACACCACTTGCCCTAGGACCCCGCAGAGGGGGAAAATCTGCTCTACACTCCTCCACTTGGAGGATTGTACATTATTCCAGGGTGTAAAGTCTTCATGGGGTATAAACATAGCTGAAAACAAAGACATCTGAACCAGGATTATGAACAGGCTCCACAAGCAACAATCTCTCACTTAGAGACTGATCTCTGCAACTTCATCACTATTGTATATCTTGGACTATGATCCTTCTTCGACCTGGAAAATTTATCATCTTCATATTCATTCATGAAGACCAGCTGAAACTGAGAAAGAACTCAATTTCTCCCTGATTACTCCCTTTATTAACATGTCTGCAGGATTATGGCTAGTGTGTATGTTTTCCAACTTCAAATGTCCATCTTCCAAGATGGATCGTATGAAATGGTACATGAGATATATATTCTTATTCTTCGAATGGAAGGATGAGTTCTTTGCAAGAAGAATGCCACTCTCATTGTCAAAGTACAACCTTCTATTCTCATGCTTCTTTCCCAATTACTCTATAAACCTTTGTAACCAAATAATTTATTTACTAGCCTCTGTAGCAACAACATACTCTGCCTCTATTATTGAAAGTGAAACAACCTTTTGCAATTTCAAAATACAACTTATTGTTATTCCACCTATAGTAAAAACATACCCTGTTGTGCTCCTCCTTCTATATTTATCACTTGCCATATCTGAATTAGGATATCCTTGCATAACAATGTCTAAACCTCCAAAACATAATCCAAGAGTAGAAATACCTCTCAAATACCCGATAACCACTTTAATTCCTCCCAATGTTCTTTATCTGGATTGTTCATATACCTACTCACAACTCCCATTGTATATGCAATACTTGGTCTTGTGCAAACCATCAGATAGATCAAACTGTCAACTGTCAATGAATAAGGGACCTTGGACATATATTCTATATGCTCCTTTGTCTTGGGACACATTTCCTTAGTTAATTTTAAATGGTTTTCCAAAGGTGTACTAACTGGTTTTAAATTCTACATTCTAAACCTCTCCAACACCTTCTTTATGTGCTCATCTTGAGACAATGTCAATTTGTGATATTTCATGTCTCTTGTTATTCTCATACCAAGGATTTTCTTTTTAGCACCTAAATCCTTCATTGAAAATGAATTATATAATTTATTATTGAGCACATTTATATCCTACATATTAGACCTTGAAAAAACCATGTCATCTACATACAATAGAAAGATAATATAACTTCCATTTTCTAGCCTTTTAGAATAAACACAATGATCAGAATGACATCTATTATAACCTTGTTCTGTCATAAACCTGTCAAAATTCAAGTACCACTACTTTGGATCTTGCTTTAGGCCATACAAGCTCTTATTCAACCTGCATACCAAATTATCCTTACCTTTGACCTCATACCCCTCTGGCTATTGCATATAAATCTCTTCCTCCAAATCCCCATGGAGAAAAGTTATTTTCACATATAATTGTTCAAGATGCAAATCTTCTACTACCACAAGAATTAAAGTAGTCCTAATTAAAGTCATTTTAACAACAGGAGAAAATGTTTCATTAAAATATATACCTTTATTTTCTGCAAACCCCTTTACAACAAGTCTAGCCTTGTGCCATTTGTTTCCTCCATCTTCTTCCTTCAACTTATAAACCCATTTATTCTGTAATGCTCTTTTTTCTACAGGCAATTGAACCAAATCCCAAGTCTGGTTATTTACCAGGGAATCAATTTCATCTTCCATTCCTTACTCCCACTTCTTTTTGGTGTCAACCTAGATTGCCTCTTCATAGCATTCTAGTTCACTAGAATCAATCAACAATAAATAATACAATGAAGGAGAGTATCATTGAGGGCGTTTACTTAACCTGGTAGATATTCTAACAACAATTGTGGGAGTTTGAGGTACCTGATGCTCGTGTTGTTGTACATTTATATTTTCTAGTTCCTTTGGAATTTCTTTTTTAGTGATCTCATCAGGCACTATGTATTCTGGTTTTTCTTTTTCCTGTTTCTTTCACTGCAATTGATCTTTGCACATGACCTTCTAATTGAATATGCCATATATACTCCTAATGATTTTGTCATTTTCATAATTCGATAACCAAAATCATTAACACCATATCCAATAAAGGTACACTTCTTGGATTTTGCCTCAAGCTTTGTTCTATTTTCTTTATCAATATGGACAAATGATTCACAACCGAAAGTATTCAAAAAAGAATAGTTTACCTTTTTACCTGTTTATGCCTTCTCTGGAATTCTACCATCCAAAGAGCTTGAAGGTCCCCTGTTTATTAAGTAAAAGAAAATATATATAATGTCTTCCCATAACTGTAAGGGAAATCCATCATGCAATATCATACTCCTTGCACACTCCATGATTGTCCTATTCATCCTTTCGAACACACTAGTTTCTTATGGTGTTCTTATAATTGTCTTCTCTTTATGAATCCCATGGTATGAACAATAATCATCAAACTCCTTACTGCAGTATTCACCTGCATTATATGATATGAGACACTTTAACCTTTTTCCCGTCTCATTCATAACCAATGTTTTCCATTTCTTAAAATTATCAAAAACATCATATTTTTGTCGAATGCAATAAACCCAAGTTTTTATAGTTGAATCATCAATAAAAGTAACATAATAATGAGAGCCACCAAGAGATGATACATGATCTGGTCCCCATACATTTATAACCACAAGCTCTAACCTCTCACTCTTTTTTTCTTTTCCAACTCTGAGAAATTTGACTCTCCTCTATTTTCCATAAACACAATGTTCACATAAATCCGAATTAATTTGTTTAAGATCTTGCAACAAATTTCTTTTGTGAATTATCGACATCCCCTTCTCCCTCATGTTTCCAAGCCTATGATGCCACGATGTTGTATCAAATCCTATATAAGCTAAAGAGATAGAAGTGTCAATATTACCAATACATAAGTACAATTCACCGACCTTCTCTCATTTTGCTATCACCAATGATCCTTTGACGACCTTCCACACCTTATCTGTAAATATGGATATAAAAACTTCACTTTTCAACTGCCCTATTGAAATTAGTTTTTTCCTTAGATCTGGAACATGTCTTACCTCTTTCAACAACCATTGGTTTCCATTGATTTTCTTTATTTTTACCTTTCCCATTCTAACAATTTAGCATGGTGCATCATCACCCAAATGAACTTGTCCAAAAGCACCTTGAACATAATCTAGAAAATGTTTCCTATGGGGTGTGGCATGAAATGAAGCCCCTGAATCTAATACCCAAGAATCAGAAATATTATCTGCAGAAAGAATCAAATCACCTTGTAACACATCACCTTTTACATTTTCTTCCTAATTTTTCTCTTGTTGTCCATCTCATTGTTTCTTTGTAGCTCTGCAGTCTTTCTTTAGATGTCTTTTCTTCCCACAATTTCAGCACTCTATCTTTCCAAATCTAGACTTGGATCTTCCCTTCCTAGAATTCTTATGGTTCCCTGATCCATTTCCTATATCTTTTTGTCTTCCCTTTTTCTCCATGTTCAACACATTACCTAATGTCTCACCTGTGTTTTTCTGTTGCATTTCCTCGCTAAGGATAACACCAAAAACATCATCAAATTTTAAAGTATTTGAACCAGAGACAGAGTTACTTACAATCATGACCAAGTCGTTCTAGATTTTTGGGAATGAACACAATATTAGAAGAGACATGGCCTCATCATCAAAGTCCACTTTTACATAACTTAATTGATTAGTAACAATATTAAATTCTTTTAAATGATATGCAATAGACCCACCTTCTAGTATCTTCATATTAAATAACCTCTTCATTAGAAATACCTTATTGGACGTCAATGGTTTTTCATACAGTTTAGCCAATGTGTCCATCAACTCCTTCATTGTCTTTTCTTTCAAAATATTGAAAGCCATCGATGCTGCGAGGATCGAGCATATAGTTCCTAGTGCCTTTCTGTCAAGAACCTCCCATTCTTCGTCCTTCATGGTCATTGACTTCTTTTCTATTCCACCCAATGGTAGGAATATATTGTTCTGATATAAATATTCTTCCATCTGCATCTTTCATAACTGGTAGTTTTGGTCATTAAATTTCTCTACCCTAAACTTTCCATCTTTTTCCATTGCTCCTACTTGAACTAAGAACCCTCTTTTCCTACAAGTTACCTTTCTCTCTAGTACCAATGGTTATAAAAACATGATCGCAGAGAAATAAAATGAAATGAATGCGGAAATAAAAGATAGAAGATACACAATACAATAGAGACAGAGATATATGTGGTTCACCTAGTGTGGGCTACATCCACTAGAGAAATTTATAGGTCCTTCTTTTATTATTATCCAGAAAATGAAGGGATACAACCTACAACACACCCAATGTAACTTCATCTTGTTTCTCTCACAGTCTCCTCACTCATAATACAATATTCACAATGATACATAGCCACAATACATTTCCCTCATAAAAGAGGGTTTCCTTCTAGAGAAAGAAACAATAACATAACTTATATCATCGCATCTATGAACTGATAATGAATGGTTCACATTTACTATGAAATTAAAATACACATTTACAAGGCAATTTTTCCTTCCAGTTCTTCGGCCCTGAACCCTCTCCAGGGTCCCGCTTTCCCATGGACCCCATAGAGAGGGTAACTCCCCTCTGCACTCCCCTACATGGAGGAGTGTACATTATTTCAGGGTGTAAAGTCTTCATGGGGTATAAACACGGCTGAAAACAAAGACCTTTGAATCAGGAAGATAATAAGTCTCCATAACCAACAAAATGTATCTTTCCTGCATCCATGGATATTTTTATAATTACTTATTCCTTCCCCTCAAATAACTCCATTATATTCTTCTCAATTGGTTTGTGAGACTTGTGTAGGATCCCCAAGTAAATAATCAAACATGAGATTGGATTGCACCCCCATTCATATCTAAGGCTCTTATTTTGTGGGGAGGGCTCACAATAACACTAGTCCCTGCTTGAAATCATTACACCTTACCTTACTTTAGTTATTTATCTACCCCTCTATTCCTATAAGGAAGGAGGGGCTTGCACCTCCTCCCAGATAATAGACTGTCACTTTATTCTTTGGGCTAGCTATGGTTCCTTACCACACTACATGTCTTCAAGTAAGTTACATACTTAGTTCTCGGTATATATTCTTAGTTATTGGAATAAATATCTGTATATTAAATGTATCTTACCTTAGCTACCTTACTCACTCAGGTAACCAACAATATTAGGTAGTCATTCTCAAGTACCGACCTAAGGTAGAGGTCAGCTACCTAATTCAGGAGCCTACCTTGATACCTACGTGAAGATAAAGCCCACTTGATACTTTTTCTCGGTAATTATCAATAGACTAGGTAACACCCCTTGACAAGGTTGAAGTAATAAGTATACAAGAAGTAACCTAGTAACTATAGGTGGTAAATAACTAGAGATAGGAATTACCCAATAATTAACGAGAAACTAGTAACTAGAAATAGAAAAACCAAGCCCCTTATCATGGCCTAGTAACTCCTAGGGCCTTTGAGAGAAGAAGATGGATATATCTCAAACTTCTTATTATCCATCTAGGATTCACTCATGCTTTTGTGACCAAGACTCTAAGTTGTGTGATCTCTGATTTTTTCAACATTCTTATAAATGGTTCAAATTCCCAATTTTTTAAAGAAAAATGAGAAATACGATAGGGATACCCACTATCTCCTCTTCTCTTCCTGTTACTATCTTATGTGTGTTACTATCTTAAGCGTGTGGAATACGATTGAAGGTAACCTTAGTATCTAGAAGACTAAAAGAAATAAATATGGGCCCTTCCTATAACATCACTCATCTACTATTTGTAGATGGAATTCTCATTTTTGTGAAGGAACAAGGGAATTAGTGGACAATATTAATGAACTCTTGAACCTTTTCTATAAATAAACATATATGAAAATCAACATATAAAAATGCTTCCATATCACTTCATGCCTTTTTGACTTAGAAAGATACATATCACTTCATGTCTTTTTGACTTAGAAAGATATAGCATCTCCCAACTTCTCTCCTTTTAGTTAACGAATATTGAAGCTGGTCTCAAATACTTAGGCTTTCTATTGAAGGAAAATTGTTATCAGAGAAATGACGCCATAACTAGAAAAATTGGAAAGGAAAGTAAACACCCGATGCAATAAATGGATCTCTAGAGTAGGAATATTGATCCTAGTAAAGGCAGTTCTTGAATCCATAATGGTCTGTTAGATATCCTTCACCGAGATTCCAAAAGGGATTCTAGGAAAAACCAAACAAATATTGTTTTGTTTTTATGGTCTAGGGACATGGAGAATGAAACAATGTGTTTAGCCTCTCAGAAATGTTAAGTCACTCCTAAATCCATTGAGGAATGGGTTTAAATATATATATATATATTCTCTAAATCCTTGGGAGGAAAAAAAGTTTCAAGTCTTATTTAAGGTACATTCCTATGGACACAAGCAACAAAGGAAAAATGTTTTCCCCAGAAATAAATTAGGGATTAGATTAAAAAAAAAAACCCTTAAGAAATTTCAAAATGGCTCCAAAATTTGGAAATCAATTCTGGATGTTTTTCCCTTGATTTGAAACTCTTTAATATGGAAGATAAATATCCATGTATTATCTACAAGAATAGTCATATTCTCTCTACTCTCATAGATGAACTTCATAGACTGGGTCTCTACTCTTTAAATCAAGTAATTACAAGAATAAATCAAGCAACATGGAAAAGTTAGAGGCTCTCCTACAAATAAATTGACCTTGGCGTTGACTACGTTAATTATTGGAAAACATACATAAAATCCATGAGAAGTTCCTTTCTACATCTCTCATAATAGGAAAATCATATTGTTTTCTCCCTAAACCCACCAAGTGCGTAACGAAGGATAGGATATAAATCTCTATCCCAAGAAAATAGATAAGAGCAGTTATCATGACGGGGAGAATGTAAAAGCTAAAGTGCCCGACAAACAAAAAAAATCATGTGGATGTTGATAAACAAGAAGGCTCTTACATGGGATAAGTTGCAAAATGAATCTTTCAAGGACTTAGAAGATATTGTTTATGCATGCAAGAAATTGAAACTAACTATCATCTTATTATTTTATGCAATATATGGTGATAAATTGTTAGATCCATATATTTGATTGATTATTTATGTATAATTTTGGTGTCCCTAGGGTTTTTCAGCATGCTGAATCCATTTCGGCATTTAGAAATGGATTTTAAATAACAAAAAAAATGATTTCATGCAAATTTATATCACCATATTGCTGTGAAAAAATCCATCAATCATTGGACTATTCAATGCTTGGTCAAAAAACAATATAGAAGAAGCACTCAAATTTTAGGTGTCCAATCCTTCAACCTCAAATTTTAAATCACTTCCTCCTAGAATTGATGGGGGATTTGGATAGCCATAAATTAATCCATCACTTCCTCCTACAATTGCTTGGGGGATTTGAATAACCATAAATTAATCCACCTTTCACTTGACAACTCCATCTATTTTCTAGCTAGTATTTACTATTGACAATGCAAATAATAACTTTTATTATCTTATGACTCTTAATCTTGCTTTGCACATTCCCCAAGATCCTTGGCATCACACATATACACATATATATTGATTCCATGTTAATTATGCAATGAATTAAATGAGCTCTAAACATTCATAATTTCACATTGCTTCCACTATTTCAAGTGATAGAAACCAATTCAAAATATTTCTCTTATACTTTGACCATGTGTCCAAGCTCGGGAATAAAAAAAGATGATAGAATTTCCAAGGTTAGACTTGCATTGGACCAAGGCATATGGAAAACTAGAGTTGCAGTGGACCAAGGCATATGGAAAATTGCAAAAAATCATAGGATCTTCTCATATAATATTTCAAATTATGATTGTAAGGAATAAGATATGATTTTTTTTATGCTTTAATTTATAAATAGAAAATTCTGATGTGATGTTCTAAGAAGTAATAGGATATGTTTTTTTTTTCAATTAAAAAACATTTTTAAATATTTATAAACCATTTTTAAATATTTATAAACAATTTTTAAATATTTATATTATATGCAAATTATATGCACAAAAAATTTGCAGTCTCTAATAGGCGTTTTCCTTGAGAGAAACTAAACCCCTTAGGAGTACAGAATCATAAATAAATAAATAAATAAAAAAAAAATGTTTATAAACATTTTATAAGAATTTTGTAACCAAAATTTACAAAAAGAAAAGACCCAAAAAAAAAAACAGACTATAAAGCTGGCTAAACTGCCTATGATTAAAAAACAGACTATAAAGCTGGCTAAACTACCTATGATTGTGCATGTTATAAAGAAAACTAAGAAATAAATTGATCCAAGTATGTATGCTGGAATGGCATATATAACACTGAATGTGCTGTAACCTTGTAAGAGGAACATAAATTGTAAAATGAGGAGAAACTTGTAAAATGGTACTTAATAAATTCGGCTAACCGGATTTAAATACACGGGGAGAGAAACTAGAAGCCACCTTTATGCACATTGTAAATATACACCTCCATAAAGAGAATCAATAGCTAACTGATAATCGAAAAAATTGTTGTTAACTAAATAAAAATTCAATATATACAAAAACAGCCGTAAACAATCAGAATATGATATAGTAAAAAAGTTAGAAACTAAACTATTCCGTATCGTCTCCCACGTCTATGAGCTTCCGTATTGATTATTACGTTGAAAAGGCGTACACCTATTGATAATGAGCACAATTAATCACCTTTTAATTTAAAATTTTAATCTGATGGCTAATAATTAAAGATGTTGGCATATTCTTAGTCATCCTCCCAAATCAATGAACGTGATTTTCTATTCATAACTTCCTTGTATTTTTGGATGCATCCGTTAACATGTTTAACTTTTAACATTTACCTAATCATATTAAGAAATTACTGTAGCACTATATGATTGCCACGTTTAAATGATTAAACTTTGAATTTAGCATGCTGACTGTAGACACTCATTTTCTGATTGTATGTTTCATTTTTTGTCAGCACCTTTCGGCATTCATCAGCCACGGTTTTGATTCGCTGTACTAGTATTAGAACAACAAGAACATGAAACCAGTAATATTTACCCACTCTAATTTAATTAGAGTGGCCACTAAACAAAACGACTAACGTATCTATCATTACAAGGGAAAGAAAATTAATTACAAATACATTGAAATACGATTGAGTGGACTGTATGCAGCTATGCTACGATTGAGTGGACGATTCAGTAGAAGTGGTTGAATCCCTGTGGCAGTTCAGTGACGCCCGAAGTTCCTCCAACCACTTCAGCGAAATGCTTTCGGATTCGGCGAAGTGATTGAAGGAACTCCCGCCATTGAGAACCAGCTGTGAGTAATGATGGCGAAGGTTCACCGTTGTGGTCATGATGGATGGATAACAGGAGGGATGATTATCTTCTTAAATACTATTCTCTCTTTGTCATTCTGATAACTTAAGGAAGGACGGTTGAAACTCTAAATAACACGTATATTCATTCACTGCACTTGGACGAGAGTCTATTTACCTCACTACTTTCAATGAATGAACTTGGTTCAATATCAACCATTCATCCATATTCTCTTTAGTTCAACTTGTAGGATTTAAATGTAGGGAGGGCCCACATTTGAGTCACGTTGGCAAGGTTTTAGCTATGTTCAATAGTGGTCATTGCATAGAAAGATCCTTTCTACATTCTACTATGACGGAGATGTGTAATTTCTTCTACAGGTGTAATTTAAAAATAATAATAATAACAAAAAATATTTCAATGTCGGCCATAAATAAAATATTTCAAAATGCATTTTAAGTAAATTAATTCTATATCAACTCGATATATAGAGAGAAAGTGACATACTAACTAAAATTGGTGCTTTCAACTTTCCTTAAGGGAGATGCCTAATTCCTTCAATGCTTAATATGGATTTGACATGTCGCATTTAAAAATATATTAATAAGTAAAAAGTAATTTCAATGTGAACCATAAATAAAATACTTCTATGTCGCATGCGTGTGCCATGGTTTCGTCGGTCTGGGGACCCACCAAGCTCCCTCCACCTCTACATATCGTTGTTTTTCAAACTATGATCGCATCATATGAAAAATCTATGAAACAAGCTCCAACAAGATTTGTGAAGAAGATGGAGGAAATCCCAAAAGTTCCTCTTCGTCCTCTATGAGCCCATCCTTTCTCCCTTTAGCTGGTTGAAAACGGTCTCATTGGGAAGTTTATAGGGCTATCGCCTTTCCCCAAGGCCATGCATCATTGGCTAGTTCTAAATTATAAGAAGACGATCTAGGGCCAAGTCTTCTCGACTTTTTGTGGTAAGGGTTTTTTTGTTTTCCTATTCAAAAAAAAGAAGAAGATAGGGATATAATATTTTGTAGTGGCCCCTATTTCATGGGATCTTGAGGAATGTATCTAAAAAAATGGACTGCAGATTTCATCCTGGAAAATGACATCCCCTCAGCAGTTCTGGTCTGGGTAAGGCTCCCATTCCTAAGAAATGCAGGAAACTCCTTCAGAAAATATATTGATCATGTCGAACCACGAGACGAACTTCAAGCATGTGCCAGGATATGTATAGAGGTGGATATGAAAAAAGGACTACCATAGGCTATTCAACTAATGTTGTGATGTAGGAGCATCGTTGGCAAGCGCGTAGAGACAGGACCACCCAACACGTGACAGTTCTTCAGAACTTCAACGTGGATAGTTACAACTCATTTCAGAATCCACCTCCACTCAGCACTGAAATTCACCTTTGAAGGTATGCTTGAACCGGTGTCAGATTTTTCCCTTTGAAGCAAGTTTTTGAAATTGTAAACAGAGTAGAAGTTTCCACTTCGGCTCTGGAATACGACTAGACTAAGATAGCATAGGATAAGGTTTAGTGTAGGCAGGTAGCTAGGGGAAAACCCTAGAAACATTTTTGAGTTATGTAGAAGTTTGTACACCCAGTTAGAGAGAGTTGGAATACAGAGAGAACTTAGTTGTAGGAGAGAACTGCGAAGTAGCAGGAGATCTAAATGTTTTTGAGTTGCTGTAATTTTGAAGGTAATCTGTAGCCATTGGGCACTTTTGAATATGATAGAATGGAAGATTGATCCAAATGTGTGGTGTTTGGACTGTGTGCATTTTCCTGTCATTTTTTGTTTTCATGAACAAGTGGATGGAACTGTGAATTTTCCTAGTTTCAATTATTTCTCTTCATTGGAAGCTCTGCAAGGTGTGCAACGAGCCAGAGAGGAACACCGTGGGTCTGAGTTATCGAAATCCCTCAGACGCAAGGAGTGCGCAGGAGATCGAAGTCTGAACCAGACAAAGCTTAGGAGGAATAACACTTTGGAAGGTGTTGTCGAGACCAAGAATTCATTCCCTGGAAGGAACGAAGGTTGAGTCATTGTAGACTTCGAAAATCTTCTAAGTTAGAATTGAGTAAAAGCTCAGGAGGAAGAACATCATCGACCGTTGGATCGCTGTGGAAATTCTCGTGGATCGTCCGAATGGAAGAAGGAGTGCAGACTTTAATGTTGTGTAGATCGAGGTGAGGGGAGTTCAAAGATCTTAACGAACGGTGGAGAGTCCTCGAGGAGGAACACTGAAACCCCGTAGGCCATTGGATCAGGCGGAGCTAGAAAGGGGTTAGCGACAAGAGTTTCTCAACGCCCATTTTGGGATTTCAGGTATCGTGAGTTGGAAAGACATAGACTCTTGTCTTTAAGAATCCCGAACAGTGAAATCGCAAAATCACGATTCGAACGGAACCGTCGACCCCAAGGATCGTTGTGAACCATTGATTGAATGCTAGGATATTTTGGCATTTTAGCATTTCGGTAACTGGAGGCTTGAAGAGTGAAGGGACGGGACACTTGACTTATGAAGTCACGGTCCCCGGTATTTTAGCATTTCGGGTTTCGGGAATTGAAGAGTTGAAGAACTTACATTAGGATCCACGAAGTTGCGAAATTCGAAATTCCTTTTTGGTAAAATTCCCAATCATCCCTTTCGGCATTTTGGCATTTTGTCCACTGGGGGTTCCCAGGGGCAGATATATCCCTTGCAATCGCATTTCCCGAAATCGTGAAACCCAAAGTTGCGATTCATTAAAACCCGGAGGATAAGGCACTGGGACATTTCGGCATTTTGGCCACCGAGGATTCGAAAGGGGAAAGGAGGGACCCTTGCATCATGATTCCCTGAATCATGAAACCTTGAAAGAGCGAATGCCAAGCCAGTTCGACATTTCATGAACTGGGATTTCGAAAGATAGAGAACAGGGGAGTGCTTGCATCACGATTCCCTGAATCACGAAAATCAATAGCACTTTGGTGTTAAGTGCGTGGACATAGAGTTGTGGTCACGTGGATGGAGGCTAAGGGAGGAGCCAAAGCCCATAAAGTCCTTTTCAGCATTTCGGGCCCCAGGAGGTTGAAGGACCAAGAAGCATCTACCGTCAAAATCGCAAAATCACGAATTCCAAAATCCCAAAAGGTGGAACGTGGTCACGGGTAGATTTCTTCATTTTAGGGTTTGGGTGTTCGAGAGACTAGGAGTCAGGAGACGTGGAGTCCCAGCTCGTGAAATCGCGAAACCCCGAAACACGAAAAGGAGGCACACGCAGGTTTTCTCAAGACCTGTACCAAAGGACGAAGGGACCTATGGATCCATCCAAAGGATTCCAGCAGGAGCCGAAGGGCCATTTCGGCTCAGGGAAGAGAATGATCTAGACAATACGAGGTCGCAGAACCCTGCTGAAGTAGGGGGACTACATCAGGTGGTATCAGAGCATCATTTTTTCATTTTTAGACTTGAGGCGAAGAAGGAAAAGAAGGAGACAGAGAAATCAGAGATGTACTCTGTGTGTGATAGACAATCGACATAATGCCGCCAAGAAGACGAGAGCCACCTTTAGCCAATCATGCTATAGAGAGGGATATGCGAGAGCTTCATGCCTAATTGGAGACAATGGAAGTAGCACAGAGAAGAGCACCTGACATTGGGGATGTCAATGATGCAGAAAGTGAAGAGGTTGAGGTTGAAGAAGCTGCAGGAGAGGATGTTGCAAAAGAACATTTGTTGAGAGCAGTTGCCACGTTGGGAGGCAGAGCTAAGATAGAGGTCCCCATGCATGAGGGAAATCTAGATGTTGAAGAACTGTTGGACTGAATAAGGTCCATGGACAAACACTTCGACTATGAAGATGTCAATGAGAAGAAGAAGGTGAAGCAGGTAGTCACCCGGCGAAAACGGCATGCAACATCGTGGTGGGACGAACTACAGGCTAAGAGGAGAAGTAAAGGAAAACATAGGACAAAGAGTTGGGACAGGATGGTAGCCAAACTTAAGGCTAAGTTCATACCCAAAGACTACCAGATCAATCTGTTCAGGAAGCTATAGAACCTGCGAT
This sequence comes from Picea sitchensis, assembly GCA_010110895.2. Lineage (NCBI taxonomy): Eukaryota > Viridiplantae > Streptophyta > Pinopsida > Pinales > Pinaceae > Picea > Picea sitchensis. Next base: position 14,908 of record SNQJ01S0022586.1, read on the forward strand.
AGAAAGGAATGGCAGTCAAGGAGTACACCGAGGATTTCTACCGGCTGAACATCAAAACTAGACAATGGGAGAGGGACGAAGAAAGAGTTGTTGAAAATACTAATACAACTGAGAGGGGGGGGTGAATCAGTTGTTTATTAGCTTAAACAATTTTACACCTTCTTAACAATTATTAATATTTCTTCATGTGTTATCAAGCAACATACAACATATGGACAGTAAGAGTAAAG
>SNQJ01S0022586.1:15147-25908 GCA_010110895.2 Picea sitchensis
CCTGAGATTTTATCCTTCTTATCCTACTGTCTCTACTGTTGCCATTAATGACAACAATCATCACTGCATTCTATCCACTGAATTTGCCAACAAGAGTCGCCAGATATATAAATGGCTTGAGATATGAAATCGAAGATGAACTTAGCATGATGTCAGTGAGGATGGTGGAAGATGCTTATCAGTTTGTGTTGAAGGAAGAGGAGAAGATGGCTAGAAAACAGAACCAGTGAGGAAGAGGTAAAGGCTTGATCCCAAGAAAAAGTAATGGATTTAACCGTGACAGAGAAGATCAGTCTAAGGATGAGGCTGAGAAACCACACAATCACTCAGAAGAAGGAGGAAATTCATGAGGGAGACAAAATGGTGGAAGAAACTCTTCTAGAGGAAGAGGCAGAGGAGGAGTAAGGTGCTATAACTGTGGAAAGATAGGACACATGTCTTTGGAATGTCTCGAGAAGAAGAAGGAAGGAGGAGAAGCTCACATTTCAGAAGCACAATGAACAGATGTCGAGGCAGAGGGAGTAGAGAATGGAGCATCCCTGATGTTGAGAAAATTTCTCTTAAAACCAGAGGCAGAAATTGAAAAGCCAGTGCAAAGAAATAGTCTCTTCAACACAGCTTTCAAGACTAAGGAGAAAGTATGCAAGGTGATCATTGACAGTGGGAGTACTGACAACCTAGTATCCATAGAGATAGTGGAGAAATTTGAGCTGAAGACAACTACACATCCAAGGCCATACAAAGTCTCATGGCTACAAAAAGGACAACAAGTAATGATCACTAAACAATGTCTGGTTGAAATTAAAATAGGAGAATATAAAGATGAAATCCTATGTGATGCAATTCCCATGGACGTATGCCACATTTTGTTCAGAAGACCATGGAAGTTTGACATAAATGTCATTCATGATGGAAGGAAGAATACATATACATTGGAGAAGAATAGTAGGATGCATATGTTACTTCCAATGGAGGAGAAGAGAGCGAAGATGGAAGCTAACACAAGCATACTTCTCATGAGTGGGAAGGAACTCTTGAAAGAAGTCAAGGAAGAAGAGGAGATGTAGTTCGTTGTGGTGAGGAAGCCCAGAGTCATACTTACAAGTACATCAGTGGATGTTCTACTCGAAGAAGTTCAAGAGTTGTTGGATAATTTTTCTAATATAGTGGTGGACGAGCTGCCAAACTCATTTCCACCCATCAAGAGTATCATTCATCATATCAACTTGATATCAGGAGAAAGTCTACCAAGAAAGGAAGCATATAGATTAACACCTCAAGAAAATGAGGAGGTGAAGAACCAAGTCCAAGAGTTGTTGGATAAGGGTTTAGTCAGAGAAAGTTTGAGCCCATGCACAGTACCAACTGTGTTAAGACCAAAGAAAGATGGAAGATGGAGAATGTGCATAGACTCGAGATCCATCAACAAGATCACCATCAGGTACATATTTCATTTACCAAGAATGAATGACTTAATGGATTTCTTAAGTGGAGCAAATTTCTTTTCTAAGATAGATCGGAAAAGTGGAAATCACCATATCAAGATGAGAGAAGGTGATGAATGGAAAACATCCTTTAAGATGAATGAAGGTCTATATGAGTGGTTGGTTATGCCATTTGGCCTAACGAATGCCTCGACTACTTTTATGAGGTTGGTGAATGAAATTATGAAAGATTTTAATGGCAAGTTCATGATTGCATATCTGGACGATATATTGGTCTTTAGCGAGACTAAAGAGGATCATTTGAGGCACCTAACACTAGTAGTGAGAAGACTGCAGTAGGATAAGTTGCTAATCAATTTGAAGAATTCCTCTTTTATGAAGACAAAACTCATTTATTTGGGTTTTGTGATCTCGTCCAATGAACTGAACATGGATCCAGAGAAGGTGAAAACAATCAGAGAATGGTTGTCACCAAGGAGCATGTTTGAGGTAAGGAGATTTCATGGTTTAGCAAGTTTTTATAGAAAGTTCATTAGAGACTTAAGTGGGATTTGTGCACCAACGATGGATACAGTGAAGAAGCGACAGAAGTCCTTTAAATGGACAGAGGAAGCTGAAAAGATATTCAATATACTAAAGGAGAAGATAACAGAATGACCAGTTCTGGTCTTGCCGAATTTCGAAAATACATTTCAGGTAAGATGTGACTCAAGTGGAGTCGCAATAGGAGCATTTCTGAGTCAAGACAATCAACCTGTTTCCTATTTCAGTGAGAAGCTAAATGAGACTAAGAGGAAATACTCCACATACGAAAAAGTGGTTTATGCCATAATTCAAGCTTTGAAGAAATGGAGGGATTATCTTGTCCCACAAGAGTTTGTCTTGTACAACGATAACCAAGCTTTACAATTCATAACCTGATAAGAAAAATTGGATCAGAGACATGCAAAATGGGTTGAATTTATGCAAAATTGTACTTTTGTCATAAAACATATTGTTGGGAATACTAACAAAGTTGTCGATGCATTAAGCAGGAGATGTTTAATTTTGCAGGAATTCCAGGTGAAGACCTTGGGGTTTGAACACCTTAAGGATATGTATTGTGATGATACAGATTTCAAGGAGGCCTACGAAGCATGTACAAGCCCTGTACTGAGAGATAGAAGTCAGTGGGGATAGTATATGATTTAGGAAGGATTGTTGTTCAAAGGAAATCAATTGTTCATACCAAGATGCTCAATGAGGGACAATCTTCTGAAGGAAAAACATAGTGGAGGATTGGCTAGACATTTCGGCCATGATAAAATGTTTGAACAGTTGAGCAGTTCATACTATTGGCCAGGTATGAGAAAAGAGGTGATAAAGTTTGTGAACAGATGTAGGATATGCCAACATGCAAAGGGGAAAAGATAGAACACTGGATTGTATCAACCATTGCCAAGACCAGAGAGGCCTTAGGATGCAATAAGAATGGATTTTGTGTTGGGATTTTCAAGAACACAAAGAGGGTTTGATTCCATATTTGTGGTGGTGGATGCAACACATTTTTCAAATCTGTTTTTCAGAGAAGTTGTGAGACTTCACGACCTACCCAGGAGCATTGTCTCAGACAGAGACATAAAATTTGTTGGTCACTTTTGAAGGACGTTGTGGAAGAAGATGGGGACATATTTTTCCTTTAGCTCATCTTATCACCCTCAGACATATGGGCAGACTGAGGTGGTAAATAGAAGTTTGGGAAACTTATTGAGAAGCTCGGTTACTGGACACCATAACCAGTGGGATCAGATTCAGCCATAAGCAGAATTTGCAAACAATGACTCACCAAGCAGAAGCACTAGAAGGAGCATGTTCCAAATACTCTATGGAATGAAACCTAGGGAAGTGTCTAAGTTAAGGGACTTGGAACAGGGAGAGATCAAAAGCGCTAGAGAAGAGGATTTTGTTGTTGAGATGCAGAGACTCCATGATCGAATCAAAGAATAATTACAAAGTTCTAATCATAAATACAAACACAGAGCTGATTAACATCGCAGGGAACTTCAATTTGAGTAGGAGATTGGGTTTTAGCACATCTAAGAAAGGAAAGGTTCCCTAGGGGAACCTATAACAAATTGAAGATGAAGAAGATAGGACCCTGTAAGATCTTGAGGGAGTTTGATGCAAACACCTATGGGATCGAGATTCCATATGGTGTGGACATTTCACCCATATTCAAGGTTTCAGACCTATAACCTTACAGGAAAGAGGACACACAAGGGTCAGAAGATCAAGGAAATATTCAGTGGGAGAAACAGATGCCCGTGGCAAAAAATCCACAGATGGAGAAAACTGTTGATCAGAGGATTGGAAGGAAGACCAGGAGGAAGAATTATTTTGAATATCTAGTCAAAGGGAAAGGACACCCAATAGAATATTCTAGTTGGGAAAATGAAGCTACTATCCAGAAGCAGGGAAAGTCAGTAGAGGAACTCATGGACAGGAGTCCATGAGTTTTTGTCAAGGGGAGTATGATGCAAGAGCATTGTTGGAAAGAGCGTAGTACATGTGAGAGTTCTTCATAACTTCAATGTGGAAAGTTACAACTGATTTTGGAATATGCCTCCACTCAGCCCCAAAAGTCACCTTCGGAGGCACGCTTGAATCAGTGCCAGATTTTTCCCTTTGAAGAAGGCTTTTGAAATTGTAAACAGAGCAGAGGTTTCCACTTCGGATTTGGAATACGACTAGACTAAGATATCATAGGATACGTTTTAGAGTAGGCAAGTAGCCAGGGGAAAACCCTAGAAACGTTTTTGAGTTATGTAGAAGTTTGTACACCCAGTTAGATAGAGATGGAATACAAAGAGAACTTAGTTGTAGGAGAGAACTGCGAAGTAACATGAGATATAAATGTTTTTGAGTTTCTTTAATTTTGAAGGTAATGTATAGCCATTGGGCACTTGTAAATATAACAGAATGGAAAATTGATCCAAATGTGCGGTGTTTGGATTGTGTGCATTTTCCTGTCATTTTGTTTTTCATGAACAAGTGGATGGAACTATGAATTTTCCTAGTTTCAATTGTTTCTCTTCATTGTAAGTTCTGCAAGGTGTGCATCAAGCCAGAGAGGAATACCGTGGGTCTCGGTTATCAAAATCCCTCAGACGCAAGGAGTGTGTGGGATATCGATGTCTGAACTAGACAAACCTCAGGAGGAATAACACTTCAGAAGGTGTTGTCGAGACAAAGAATTCATTCCCTAGAAGGAACGAAGGTTGAGTCATCATAGACTTAGAAAATATTCTAAGTCAGAATCGAGTAAAAGCTCAGGAGGAAGAACATCATCGAGCATTGGATCGATGTGGAAATTCCCGTAGATCATCTGATTGGAAGAAGGAGTGCAGACTTTAATGCTGCGTAGATCCAGATGAGGAGAGTTAAAAGATCTGAGCGGACAATGGAGAGTCCTCGAGGAGGAACAACGTAACCCCGCAGGCCGTTGGATCAGGTGGAGCTATGAGGGGGTTAGCAGCGAGAGTTTCTCGATGCCCATTTTGGGATTTCGGGTACCGTGAGTTGGACAGACAAAGACTCTTGTCTTTCAGAATCCTGAACCGCGAAATCGTGATTCGACCGGAACCGTCGACCCCAAGGATCGTTGAGAGACATTGATTGAATGGCAAGATATTTTGGTATTTCGGCGTTTTGACAACCAGAGTCTCGAAGAGTGAAGGGACGGGACGCTTGACTTGTGAAGTCTCGGTCCCCAGTATTTCGACATTTTGGGTTTCAGGAATTGAAGAGTCGAAGAACTTGCATCAGAATCCGCGAAGTCACGAAATCTGAAATTCCTTTTCAGTAAAATTCCCAATCAGCCCTTTCGACATTTCGACATTTCGGCCACCCGAGGTTCCCAGGGTCAGAGATATCCCTTGCAATCAGATTTCCCGAAATCGTGAAACCTGAAGTTGCGATTCACAAAAACCCAGAGGACAAGGTGCTAGGACATTTTAGCATTTAGGACATTGGGGGTTCTAAAGGGGAAAGGAGGGACCCTTGCATCCTGATTCCTTGAATTGCGAAACCCTGAAGATGAAAACGCCAAGCCAGTTCGGCATTTAGTGAACCGAGATTTCGAAAGACATAGAACAAGGGAGCTGCTGCATTGTGATTCCTTGAATCACAATAATCAATAGCACTTTGGCATTAGGTGCATGGACATAGAATTGTGGTCATGTGGACGAAGGCTAAGGGAAGAGCCAGATCCTGTTAAGCCCTTTTCGACATTTTGGGACCCGGGAGGTTGAAGGACCAAGAACCGTCTACCACTGGAATCGCAAAATCCCAAATTCCAAAATCCCGAAATGTGGAACGTGGTCATGGGTAGATTTCGACATTTCAGGGTTCAGGTGTTCGAGAGACCAGGAGTCAGGAAACGTGGAGTCCCGACTCACAAAATCGTGAAACCCCGAAATGCAAAAAGGAGGCGCGCGCAGGTTTTATCAAGACTTGTTCCAGAGGACAAAGGGACCTGTGGATCCGTCCGAAGGATTCCAGCAGGATCCGAAGGGCCATTTTGGCTCAGGGAAGAGAATGATCCAGAGACCGGTAGGTTGTAGAACCCTACTGAAGTAGGGGGATTGCATCACCTTGGATAGTTGGTCATATAGTCAACAAGTGGACTACGAACAAATTTTGTGTAAGTGCAAGGCCTGCCATAAATATGGACATTTTTCTAAAAGATGTTTGCAAGTGAAATCATCCCAACCAGAGGAGAAAAATCACGAACAATGTAAGCAACCAAAAATAAATAAAACCATATAAAATACAAAAACAACTCCCCATGCTCATTGAAAAGGAGAAAAACCATCTGCTCCCTACACTTGAACCCCAAGCACAACCTAGAGAGGGGAGGCCAACCAAAATAGTTATGAGAGTCTTGTAATTCTTGAAGAAATTGTTAAAAAAACTATTGAAGCCTAGGAGGGAAATGAAATGACAAATCAAGAAGATGCAAATAAAGATGACTGAAAAGGCAAAGAAAAGGAATCTCAACCTTCGAGTGGATGTGAGTCTCATCTGATAGTTGTTCCCTCCCATCCTTCGGTAGGTATCCCATTAAACTATGAGGAAGAACATCAAGGAAACTATGAAAGTGACTCGGAACCCAAAATTTCCCATCCGACTACAAAAAGGAAAGTCATACAAAATAGTAATAGAAATTGAAGGGAAAAGGAAGGAGATCTATAAAAAGAACTAGGAATTAAAACTACCATGGGGGAAGCACTTATAAAAGAGGTCTTGTTAGGAAAATCCCATAACACTAATGGTGTATCCTCTCATCCCTCTAAAGGTGGGGCACAAAAAACCATAGGCAAATAATGAAAGTAGTCTCTTGGAACTCTATAGGTCTAAGGAGCAAGGGAAAAAATGAAGAAGTCGGAAAATTAATAAGAGTAGAAAAGCCCCTAATCCTTCTACTCTAAGAGACTAAGATGAGGGAGAAGGAATCTCTCTAGGACATGCAATTAATTTGGAAAGTAGCAAATGGTAAATCCATAAGTTCCAGAGGTGCACCGAGCAGCTTATGCATAATGTGGAATACACAAGTTTTGAAACTAGTGGAATGTTGACAATTTCAATGTTGGTTGATGGTAACTCTCTCCATGATTACCACGTGTATGAATCTCTTCATTATTAATGTCTATATTCCAAACAATTATTGGGAGAAATGGAATGTTGGGGTTCTATTTTAGATCTAGCAAAAGTAAACCCTCTCCAGAACCTTATTATTGCGGGAGATTTTAATGTCATAATAAACCTTAAAGAAAAATGAGGGGGATCCATAGTGAGAGACCAATTTAGGGAAAAAAAAATGATCTCATATCGAATTTGGACCTATATATGATGTTCCCCAAAACAAGGGATCATTTACATGGAACAATAAAAGAGCATGCCCTCACCACATTGCTGCTAGGCTGGATCGTTTCTTAATTAGTAGCTCCTTCCTACCATTGTCAAAAAAAAATTCCTCTTCAATCCTCCCCTAGGCAGGCTCGAATCATCACACAATATCTTCGGTCTTTGCTTGTGATATCAATTGAGTCATGCTGACAAGGTTTTAGCTATGTTCAACAGTGGTCATTGCATCGAAAGACCCTTTCTACATTCTACTATGACGAAGATGTGTAATTCCTTCCATGATAGACATGGAGTTGGCATGTAATTATTGGCATGTAATTATTCAGAAAGCTAGAGAGAAAATGGAACCCTTGGGGGAAATTTGGCTCAACCCGGTAGGTGAATTGGTGATAATCAAATAAATTCTTTCCTCCCTACCTCTTTTTCAGTTTTCATCTCTTCTGGTGTCGTGAGAGTCAAAAACGATATGGCCTAGATCATCCGGAAATTCATATGGCAAGGATGCAAGTTGAACTCAAAAAACTTCCATCTTGTGAATTGGTATATAGTCTCAATTTCTAAGGAGCATGGGGGTCTGGAAATTAGGGATCCATAGTTGGTCAACATTGATTTCGGTGCCAAGATAATTTGGAAATTAGTAACAATAATTAAATAATGGTGGAAATCAACTATTGTCAAGAAATAAAAAATAGGAAATAGAAAGTGTTTTCTAGACCTAGAACCAGTATGTCACTCTCGGTCTCCCATCTAGAAACTTCTTCGGACCTCCATTTCCTTTTTCAAGGAAAAAATATCATGGGTTCAAGGAAATGGAAAATCAATTTTCCTTTGGAAAGAATTAATGAGGGGATCGCCCCCCTTTTACAATAACACAAAGATTGAATAATTAAAAGAGTGGATGTTATCAAAGAAAATATCTTTATTGCATGATATTTTTGAATGGAAGGGTTGGAAGCTATGAAATATTCCTCCCCACCTGCAACAAAAAGCTCATATCTTATTCAAGTCCCTTAAGGGAACTTCCCTGCATCATCAGAACATCTAGGACAATAAAGGATGGGGTACATTGGGATACACAGTGAAAGAAGTACATAAAACACTCCTAGCAACCTCAAGGAATCTGATTAAAACAACCTGGTGGAAAAATATTTGGAATTCAGATGCACTTCCCAAAATCAACTTATTCTTCTTGACATTAGCATATGAAAAGATCCTAATAGGGAAAAACCTGAGGAAAATAGGGTTCATTGTCCCTTTCCTTTGCGCTCTCTTCCAAAGAATCCATGAAACAATCGAACATATTTTATGGGAGTGTCCCTTATCTAAGAAAACTTGGGCTACTATGTATCAAGAGTTGTCTCATCAATGTATCAAGAGTTGTCTTATTAGGTAATATGACCTTCTAAATTTAAAACTTGAATGGGAAAATGGGAAAATTAATATCAATGATCCTTCAAAGGGAAAGATGTATTTAAAATAATGTGGAAATATTCTCCTGAATTCATGAGTTGGCAAATCTGGCTTGCCCAAAAAATATATATTTTTTTAGAATAAAAGGATCCACCAAAAAAATGTAGTAATCAAGGAAACCTCCCAGGTGATAGATATTTTAAAATAAAAAAGGTTGATCTTACATGATCAATCTATGTGGAGTAGAGCCAAAAAATATTGGATTTCAAAATTTAACTTTCAACACTCTTCGTGTTCCAAGTCTTCACAACAATCATGCTGACAACTTCATTCTTATTCTTTCAGTTTTAAGAAATGGATTTCTTCTCAATCTGGGAACACATTATGTTCTGATGGAGCATACAAAGGAAACCCAGGGGAGGCAGGTGCGTGGGTGGGGGTGGAGGGGTGGGGGAGTTATTTTCGAGCCNAGCCAAAAAATATTGGATTTCAAAATTTAACTTTCAACACTCTTCGTGTTCCAAGTCTTCACAACAATCATGCTGACAACTTCATTCTTATTCTTTCAGTTTTAAGAAATGGATTTCTTCTCAATCTGGGAACACATTATGTTTTGATGGAGCATACAAAGGAAACCCAAGGGAGGCAGGTGCATGGGTGGGGGCGGAGGGGTGGGGGAGTTATTTTCGATCCTGAAGGAAATAGAGTGTTAGACTCTTTCTGGAATTTGGGGACAGAAAAAAACAACAAAGTGGAGGCTTACGTTATGATCCAAGGGATCGATTTGGAAAAGAAAAGAAAAATTCAAATTTTGAATGTAGTGGGAGACATGAAGATGATAATAAGCACAATGATATGGTTTTCCTCTCCTCATAACACGATCCTAATAATATTAATAAACATAATTCTCCTTCTCGCAAGATCCATGAAAATCAATTATTTCCACATCCTCCAAATCAACAATGAAGAGTCAGATAAAATTACCAATAAGGCCATAGACAAGGCCCCAGGTCGCTTGGGGGTTGGTGGTCATGAAATTGCATCCCCCTTTTAATGAAACTATACCCTATAACGATTCATCAGGCCCAGGATCTTTGGCGGGTGATGCATAGATGGCCATTGTGACACATGTTCTCCAACACATGAACCTAGACAAGATGGAGAGAGATTTTAGGGCAAGTAGTTAATTGCATCGTCTATGGGAAGTACCGAAGATCCATCATGAGGATAAGAGGAGATCCTCCTCGCATAGGTTATCTCATGTGTTTCAAGAGGGAGGTGTCAAGTGCAACGAATGAGGGGACAAACATAAGTGATCAGATGTGCATGGTTATATTAGTAGGCATCATCCAATGACCTTCGTCACCCCTCGAAATACCTTAACACTACTTCTTCTAGACAAGCAAGGTAGTATCCAAATACATGTTTCATTTCTCCTCTCAATTCCCCTCATAATTGGATTTCCTTAGGGTCTGCGTTGACATCATTAAAAATTATGGGAGGATCCATCCAATGAATTTTTATAAATATCTATGCCTCTCGCGTTTGTCCTATGCAAATTTCCCTAGGTGTATTGAGCGACGTCTTTATGAATCTCTTTTGTGGTGTGATTTCTTATTTCCTAGTGGGATTCTCATCCTATCTGGGTGGGTTTATCAACACAGTGCAATTAAAGTGTGGCTCTGTCTCTCAACCAGAGCCACCTCCCACTCCTTGGTTTGTGGAAACAATTCCCCTTCAGCGTCGAGGCATTGTCCAGTTTCGTTTTGTTGAAGGAGCATGGATAGGAAGGGGTAAAAGGTAGGGAGAATGCAACTTGACCCTGAATTTGAGTGCACAGAGGGTCAGAAGTTAAAAATTAAATTCAAATCCATCAGTTCCATAGTCTCCTTTGAGATTGAAACTCTCTCTCTCAACATCGACTTATCATCGAGAAACTACAATATGAAGTGTTTGTGCAACACAGTAAAAAAAAATATTTCCATGTGCACCAATTTTCGTG
>SNQJ01S0022586.1:39121-74625 GCA_010110895.2 Picea sitchensis
TTATGCTATCTAAAATAAAAAGAAGAGTATACTTTTTTTTTTAATTTTATTTAATGCGTTTAAGTATCAAATGTATGAGAATGCCTAAGTGGGCCTAATGTTTAAGAACATATGTTTCCTCTTAAGAGGTCACAAGTTCAAATCCAGAGGTGGGTAGGGTATCTATACCTCCCTCCCTTGTCCCACAAACAAGGGGGTCTCATACGGGGTCTCATACACCAATTTGATGTGGCTTGGCCGTGACCTTAAAAATAGATTATTTTTATTATATAATACTAATTATAATTTAAATTTAAAAGTAATTTTTATGTTTTTTTTTAAATTATTATTTTATAATTGCTATATTTAATTAATTTTTTAATAATTTGTAATTATTATTACTTATTGATTCCGTCCAACCGACTGAAGGACGCGATACCACTACCAGGGGTTTGACGCGCTGAGGATTTTAGGGTCAGCACTGACAGGGATCGACCGTCCATGGAAAGTCAGGATGGAGGGGAGCCGTCGCCCCCTCCCTCCTCCTCTGCGTTCTTCAGTAAATTGATCATAGCCTGCACGAAGAAGGCTTCCATCGGAGAACCCTCGAGCTTCGTAAGACGATTAGAGGACATACCAGAAATTATTCTTCCCCTGGAACAGCCAATGAAAGTAGCAATCTCTCTCTCAGAGCGAGGACTAGTTGGTCAGTTCATGGGGCTTTGGCCCTCAACCCGGACAACAGACAACTGGATTCAAAGAAACTGGAGACCGTTAATAAAGAATAGTGTGACCTTCTACTCCATTGGAAAGGGCTACTACATCTTTGAGTTCATCTCCCAGGAGGACCGGGACCTAATCTTCAGGAACGGGCCATACTTCATGGGAGCTCAAGGCCTCTTCCTGAATCGCTGGACTCCAAACTTCGATCCAGGCCTGGAGATCCCAAAGGACGTCCCGGTTTGGGTCAGACTCCCAAACCTCCCAATCCACTGCTGGAATTCCCCGTCGTTGCAAGCGATCAGGAATGGGCTCGGCCACTATATTGATAAAGCCGATCCAAAAGACCAATACTCTTGTGCTAGAATTTGCGTTGAGATTGACCTGGAAGTAGGGTTGCTGGAAGCCGTGAAACTGAAGGTGGGGGAATGGCAACATCTGCAAAAACTAGACTACGAACAACTGTCGTTTAAATGTAGAGGATGTCATGATTACGGTCACTTCCAGAGGAACTACCCCAAGGCCTTGCAAGAGAAAGAAAAGGAGGAGGGATGGAAACAACCTAGGAAAGGAAGAGAGAAAAACAACGGTCCTCGAAGAGACAACCCAGCGTCGACCCAAAGAAATCCAGGGACCTAGGGCAACACAAATAGCTTCAAAGATTTGGGAAACGAAAGGGAAGTTGCGCCCGCAAACAACACCAGCCACGGAGAAGAAGGAAAAGGCATTCAAAACCAAGAAACTGAAGGAACATCACATGCAACTAGAGGCAAGGAGAGTGGGGGAACTAAAGGAACTAAGGAAGAAGAAACCCTACCACCAAGGAACGAAGTGGATCAAGGCATCGAAGAAGGCGAGATCTCATCAGGGAATGAAACAGAAGGAACAAGTGAAGCTTGGGACACCCCAAAATGGCCCGACAGAGGGAGGAAGTCCAAAAAAGTGGAAAGAGAAAAAGAAACGTACAAAAACATCCTCAAAGGTGCCCAGCCAACTCTCAAGCAGGTAATCGATGTTCGACAGACAAGGAATCAGGCAAAGGTCTCCCAAGGAGGCCACTCCCCCTCGAAAAATAACCAATGAAATTCACATCCTGGAACTGTAGGGGTCTCGGCAGCAGGTAGAAAGAAGATGCTATCAGGGATTTAATCAAAACAACAAGAACGAACACCCTTCTCATCCAGGAAACTAAAATGAGTCAACAAGATTCATTAAAAGTCTTAAAAAATGCTTGGAGAGGCAGCCAAGGCGTAGCTGATAATGCCAGGGGTGATTCAGGAGGGCTCTGCACCATGTGGAACGCCTCCAAATTAGATCTACTCCATTCTGACCTTCGCATGCACTGGATCTGCACTCAACTACTCCATAAGCAATCCGGGAAAATTGTAAGTCTCTTCAATATCTATGTTCCCTAGCATATTGATGAAAAAAGAAATTGTTGGCAATCTATTCAAGACTATCTAATAAAGAATGATTTAGAAAATATAATCTTAGGGGGTGACTTAAATGTAACCCTACCAGCAGAAGAAAAACGTGGCGGGTCCATTGTAAGGGACCCAACCCGGGAGTGGGTGGAGGACTTGATCTCATCATGGGATCTGATGGACATAAAACCTTCAAGAGGGTGCTACACCTGGACCAACAAGAGGGTAGGCCCAGGACACATAGTAGCCCGCCTGGACAGATTTTTAGTGCAGAGCTCTTTTCTGACCTTAGGAATCACAACCGCCTCAGAAATTCTCCCTAACAAGATCTCTGATCACAAGCCGATCACTCTGGAAATCAGGAAAGAGCAAGGCCAAGGGCCTATCCCTTTCCGTTTTAACCCCGCTTGGATACAAGACAAGGACTTCCGAAGAAAAGTATCCAAAGTTTGGACCACAAAAATCAATGGTTCTGCATTTTATGTCTTGGAAGAAAAGCTGAGGCGCCTCAAAGCTGAACTAAAAGATTGGGCAAAAAATCAAATCAACCCCACAGCCCTACACCAAGAAGCCCAAAGACCGCTAGATAACCACCAGCTTGCTCTGGAAAGTAAGGACATCACTCATCAGGACATTATCATGGAAGAGAAACTCCAAAACCATTGGCACAAATCATGCAGAGAAGAGGAAAGCTACTGGAGGCAAAAATCTCGAAGTCTATGGCTAAAAGAAGGGGACATGAATACAACTTACTTCCATAAACAAGCAGAAGCAAGGAAGCTCTTCAAGGCTGTGACTCAAATACAAGTTCAAAACACCACAATTTCTGAACCGGAGGACATCAGGAAGGCAGACTTTGAGACCTTCAAAACTCTTTATACAGAAAATGGAAGGGCAAGTATAAACCCTCAAGCATACCCTCTCTCAGTCGTCCCAACACTCATAAAAGATGATGTCAATTGCAAGCTCCTGGAGGAAGTCACGCAGCAAGAAATCAAAGAGGCACTTGATCAAATGCACCCGGACAAAGCCCCGGGACCGGACGGATTTACTGAAATGATAAAGAAATCACAGGCAAGCAGTAAGCTGGGAGGCGGTACCAATTCAACCTTCCTGGTTCTCATTCCCAAGGAGAAAGGCGCGCTTAACTTCAGTCGTTTCAGGCCTATTTCCCTGTGTAATATGAGCTACAAAATTATTACAAAGGTAATAGCAAACATGCTGAAGAATATCCTTCCTTCCATCGTGCCGGAGAATCAAGGCAGATTCATTAAAGGAAGGCAAATTGCAGAAAATATAATCCTCGTTCAAGAAGCTCTTCATTCAAGCCTATGCAGGAAGGACAAAGGTATGATCATCAAACTCGATCTGGCAAATGCTTTTGATAGAGTTAATCATAATTTCCTTTATGCGGTAATGAAGAAATTTGGATTTGATGAAACCTTTGTGAATTGGATAAAAGCTTGTATTGACTCGCCATGGATAGCCCCCATGGTAAATGGCAGAGTAACTAGTTTTTTTAAGGCGTCTAGAGGCCTTCGTCAGGGCTGTCCCCTATCGCCCTTGCTCTACGCACTCCAAGCTTCAGTCCTAAGCTACCAATTAGAAAATGCCAGAATGAGCAGCAGCCTCAAAGGTCTACAGATAGCTCAAGGCGTGAAAGAAATCAATCACGCGCAATTCGCAGACGATACACTGCTTCTGGGAGGGGCAAGTTGTCTAGTAGAAAAAAATTATAAAGAGGAACTGGACGCCTACACTGTTGTGTCGGGAAGTGAGATAAGCCATGCAAAAAGTAAAATTTACAGTTGGAACACCACACCCATTGAGATGAGAGACATATCCAGAATATTGGGCATGGAAGGGAATACAACTTGGAAAACATTCACCTACTTGGGCGTTCCTATCTCCAAGACGAATCCAAGGACTTCCAGCTGGAGCCACCTTCCAGACAAACTCAGGAACATAATTTCCTCTTAGGGCGCTAATTGGCTAAGTTTAGCAGGTAGGATCGTTCTCATCAAAGTTGTCCTGGCAAGTGTGCCCATTTATCAAAACTCACTCCTCTTAGCTCCTGGTACCACAATCAATCACTTGGAAGCTTTGCAAAGGCGGTTTTTATGGGAAGGGGGAAAACAGACCAGCAAAAGATCCCACCTAATAAGCTGGGACAAAGTTTCGAAACCCTTGATGGAGGGAGGACTAAGCCTCAAAAATGCTAAAGTCCGTAACCTTGCCCTTGGAGCAAAACTCTTATGGCACATAATCAGTGGCAAAACAGTGTGGTGTAAGGAAGCCTTGTGGAAAAAATATTTCAGAGGTCCAAGGAGAAGGTGTGTGGAACACCTCTTAAGTGAGAAAACAGGATCTCCAATTTTCACTCTTTGCCGGAAGGTCATTGATCATTTCACTTCCCATTTGACTTGGGTGCCGGGAAATGGGAAACAAATAAAAATTTGGGAAGACTCTATTCTCAGCGATCTGCCTTTAGCATTGAATCAGAATCTCCATCGTTTGAAAGCCTGGATGGATCGACAAAATCTGAGGACACTTTTCGACATTTATGCCTGGGGGACAGGAAGGCACAAACAGTGGCAAGGCTGGGCAGTGAGTAATCTGCCTATGGACTTAAAGTCTGATTGGGGTACTCTTAAGTTAAGCCTACAGGGGAAAGCTCCACTAAGGAAAAGAGCGAGAGACAAAAGAGGCTGGGGGAAAGAGGCAAAACCTTATTCAACCTCGCGGGGTTACACCACCTTTTTAAGTCTCCCACACGTCCCCCCCAATCCAACAATCTGGATATCCATCTGGAATGCTAAAACCATCCCCAAGATTGACTTGTTTCTATGGACTGTTGGTCACGGCAGTATCCAGACCGGAGAAAACCTCCAAAAGAAAGGCTGGGCTGGCCCCTTCAGATGCCCTTTCTGTCATCAAACAACAGAAACCTCCAATCACCTTCTCCTCTTATGTAGCTTCTCAAAAGAAGTTTGGAAAATGGCAGTTGGCTTGCAAACAACTCTTCCCCTTCCTCAAGATATTCCCTCCCTCCTCATTGATTGGCCCACCCTCTTCCTGTTTCGCCAAAAGAAGCAAAGTGTTGCCTCAAGACTCTGGCAGGCATTCCCAAGATTCATCCTTTAGGGACTATGGTTGGAGAGAAATAGCAGGATTTTCCGAGAAAAAGAAAGGAGGACCCCCCAAGTGAGCGCCAGGATTAGGTCTCTCTTTAGCGATTGGGCTAGCATCCAAACGCCACTAACACAAAGCAGGAAGATGGAAGACCAAGAAGAGCACTGGTGCGACCAATTCCAACTCCAAAAAGAAATTGGGGACAAAGCCCCCCTCACTACTCAGGAACATTGGGAAATCAGGAAAGGACCAGATGACTTCGCCAAATGGAAAAGAGAAAGGGATGGCTATATCCTCTCTTTTGACGGTGCCTCAAAAGGAAATCTAGGCCAAGCAGGTGCAGGAGGTATAATTGAAAAGCCAAGCGTCGAAATAGTGGTGCGTTATGCGATTGGTCTGGGCATAGCTTCCAATAACCTTGCAGAGGCATTGACACTCTGGCAAGGGCTGTGCCACGACCAAATAAATGGAATCTAGGATCTAGTAATCATTGGGGACTCTCGATTGTTGATCCGAGCCATAGTGCTCTCAAAGGAAACCCAAAATGCAAAGCTTAACAACTTGTTATCCCGAATTCATCTACTTTTAAGGGCCCTAGACTCGTTCCAACTCTTTCATGTGCTAAGGGCATTAAATCAAACCGCAGACAAAGAGGCTAACAGAGGTGTTGAGCTGGCTAAAGGACACACTTTGGTCAATGAACATCAATCCACGGTGGATCTCCCTTGATGGTTTCCCATGCCCAGCAAATATCCAAACTCGCGCGCAAGGACGGGACAAGAAGTGATAGCGTTAGGATTCAGGAAGGTACGTGAGATTGAGGGAATCCGAAAGCAGGAGACAAAGTGTCCATTCCAACTGCAAAAGGCAGGTCGTGACCCCGCGCCCATACCTCTCGGGGCTTGCAAAGCAAAACGCATGATTACAGGAGGCGATTTTTGCTTAAATCCGACCTCGGACTCAGCCCAGGAGCAGTCTAACTTCAAGCACGACCAGAGCAGAAGGAGGTGTATCAAGGGAACAAGATCAGGCGAAGAGGAAATGGCAGCGAGCACCAGTCGAACCATATCAGTTGAGGAGCGCCTCAAACAACTAGATGACAAGCTGGAGAAGCTGAAGAATTTGCTCCAGTTCCAACTCGATTTTTTGGATAATCTTGATTCAGAAGCCGGGCAAAGAATGGAACAGCTGGAGCAGGACTTATCCTTCGTCAAAATCGGGTTCACAGAGGAATTAGACAAGCTCCACCAGGAGCTGAAAATCCCTCAAGCAAAATTTGAAGACAGGATTGGGGATCTGGAGGATAAGCTGTCCAAGTTAAATCTAGAATGGGGGGGAAATTCTGGAAAGTAGCTAACTTTCGATCTGAGAAGCACCAGTTTGTAGAAGTTTTCAGCATCCTAGCGTTTTGTATAGAAGTTAGGGCTCTAAATAAAGTTAGTTCCAGGTTTCTGAATGTGCGTAGGAGTTCTGTCACTCTGGCATTATTAGCACTGTATCTCAGTTTTGCAGGCATTAGCTCTGTGTAGCCATGCCATATGTAACTGATATGTGGCTTTGCAACCATTAATATAATCTCTCTATTCGTTATCGTCCAAAAAAAAAATTATTATTACTTATTAATTTATTATTTTTTTATTTTTTAATGAATATTTCATTTTTTTATTAACTATGATAATATTTATTTTATCAGCTAAGCTCTGTGCATTGACATTGAGGGGGATTTGCCCCTCCATGCAACATTTCATCTTTGGAACCAGGAGGAAAGCTTTCGGTTAGATGGCATATAGACACAAATAACATCGTGGATACTCGAGTGAGAGTGGCGCATCTAATAGCCATGATTGGATAGGAACACCCACCACATGGGTGCAACGTACTATTGATGTTGTTTCCACAAACTTCAGGGTGGCCACCTCACCTCGATTTCAGGCTTAACTGGAAGAAATGGTAGATGAAATTCAATTGGAGAGAACCATGAATAGGAGGTGGAAGATCTAATAACCAAGTGATTTATGGATGTGGGTAACATGATATGGCACAAAACCAAGTACTAGAAGATGACTAATTTATATTGACACCTCAAAACATAGTTGGTACAAATGTTGTAATGATTTATATTGGCACATCAAAACATCGTTGGTACAAATGTTGTAATGATTTATATTGTCACCTAAATACATTGTTGAGACAAATGTTGCAAATGCAAACGAGTGAAACACATGAGAACACCCAAAACACTATCCATCTACAGTTAAATGGTCCAATCTACTCCTCAGAGAAGTTTTATCTCATTTGTCATCATCAAGAACAATGATAACAACCTTATCACCTAAGAGCACCACACAATCGACACCTAATATACCTCATGACTCAATTGCAAATCCCCAAGCTCACTCACTGAAAAGTATGTACACATTTTTTGGTTTTGAATATAAAAAGTAGTGAATATAACATAGTTTCCTATAAGTTTTAGTTTTCTCTTTTAACTATTTTTTAAGCTAGACATGATACTCTAAAAAAAACCTCCGGTCAACTATATATTGACATATGACTTATTTCTTTTATGTTGGTCTGATTTTTATTTTTTTGAGTGAGCAAAAAAATTTCTGAGATAAATTAATAAAAATAGTCATGTGTGTTTATAAAAAAATTAATATTTATATTATGTTAAAATTAATATTTATATTATTGGAATTGGTGAATTAATCAACCTTTTAGTCATAAATTTTAATTCTAGGGTTGACAATTGAAGATGGTGGAATATTCCTCGTAGTCTTCTCTAATCAATGATTAAGATTTTGATAAATTAACTTCCACTAATTTATAAAAACGTACGTTTATGTGATTACTTTTTCACATTTATTAAATAAGATTTAAAAATTTAATTGCTACCACCTCATTGCCACGTTCATTGCCACGTTAAGTGATTAAGAATCGATTATACTTAAATCAGACAGGTGTGACCACGAATCCGCTTCCTCTACCCACGATTTGGTTTCGGATTTTGAATTTCATGCCAGGTTTCACCTACGTTTCAAATGCCACCCCACGTTATGGATGGAGAGCCTGTGCATTTTTAACTGCGCACATCTCCCTTCGGGCTCTGTGCATTTGGTTTCTTTGCATGGAGACCCTTTGATTTTTTTGTCATTCTCAATCTATTATCATTATCTTAGATCTAGGGTTCTTTACATGTTAACGCTATATGCGAATTGCCAATTCCAATAGATACGAATTTCAATACAGAAAACAATTCTTTATAACAGAAATTGTTGCGAATTGTAATGTAATGTTTTCAAAATTTCTGTAATGAATTGTTGCGAATTGTAATGAATTATCTATTAATATAGAAATTATGTAATGAATTGTTGCGAATTGTAATAATTATGTGTCAATACAAAAATTCTGTAATGAATTGTTGTGAATTATGATTAAGGCTAGATGTGAATTGCAAACTCCAATAGATGTGAATTTCTGAACAATTTGATATAATGTGCACTGCAAACCAGCCTTAAAATTTATATGGATATGTTCCATGCATTATTAGATAGATAGAGCATTGAATGCAACGGATTTAGTAGTTGAATGTTCTGTACTTCACTGTTGTTGTCATATATGCATGCAGATGGAGAAGGTTACTGCACATAACCCTACAGACAAACAAATCGCCTGTGAGAAGAAGGATGACAAAAAATCTGAAGCTGAGATTAGAGCAAATGTTGCCAAGGCTGAACACAAAGCTGAAACAGAAGAGGCCAAGCAAGCGTACAGACAATATTGATTCGCCAAAAAAGCCATCTCTTGATTCGGAGGAGGTCCTATCTTATATGTGGACCCATATTTTTATGGTTAAATTTTATTGTAACCTTATTATTATATGGGTTTGCATTAATTGTAAAGATAAAATTAATAATTTTATCTATAATAAAAAGGGCATCTACTGATTTTTATATGTGACGTCAAAATTATAGAGTTGGTAAAGTACATCATATACGTTGCTAACATTTTCACAATTCCGCCAAATCCACGGGAATCTCCGCTTAACGAAATTCGTTATGTATTTCAATCAGGTAACTTTATCATGATTTTGTGATTTCTTTAATAACGCAGAGTAGTCATCAACTAAAAGTATAAGTCCACCCACCATTGATTTTTTTAATAAAACAGAGTTGTCATGAATTAAAGGGTATGCTATGTTGATGATCCTATACGCCTACAAAAAAATATAAAATTCCATCTTTGAAAATTGTTGAATATGCCTAACAACAATCATTTTTTAGGCTATGATGTAGTTTAACGTTAAAGTAGTTTAAATATTTTATATTTTTTTGGTTTTTTTTACTATTATTATTATAATCCTATAAATCAATTATGAATTTATTCAAGAATATTAAAAAAAAAACATTCACCTCACATACTTCAATTTCTCTACATAGTAGAATGGATAAAAATAATGGAAAAAATAGGGAAATTGGAGTATTTTCATCTAAAGAATTTTCATAGCCATTCATTTAAAACCTAAATTAACTTGTTTGTAAATTAAGAATATAAAAACTATAAAAAATATTTAAAATTTTTAATATCTTAAATTGATTGAGATTTTGGAGAAAAAGGATATCTAAACTTTTGAAGACTTTGGATTTACATGAGACCTTGTAATTATCTGTGATGTACTACGTAATGTTAAATTACAGGTTAGGTGGATTATAAAAATGTGTTTGTTCAAGAATTTTATGACAGTGAAAAGAGACTAATGACGAAAGTGAACAACATTTATGACGAAAGAGAACCTGACATTTATAGGGATATACTTGCATTATCCCCCTAACCACTCACGATGTGTGTTAGTAGTGAGGCAAATTTCATTGCACATAGAAGCACTTTGTAAAGCAATTAAACATTCATATAAGTTTAAATAAGTTATGTAAGTTTAAATAAGTTATGTAAGTGAATTTCATGAAATATTTTATGTACTTGACTTTGAAAAAATATTTCGTATAAATCTCTTAAACTATGATAAATTTTTACTTTACCTATGATCCAATAAACTATGATGAACTTTTAAATTAACTTTGATCCAACATATATTATCTTTGAGGCAATCCAACATAACTTTAGGTTACAATGACACAAACATTTCAAGATGTCACAATTTGACCAACATATGCCAACATCACAATCTGACGTACAAAACAATGTCGCAATGTGTCGATCATAAATATAAGTCACAATTTGACGAACATATCCCTGTCGTCACATTTTTACAAACATATCATCACATTGCACATATCCTAATGTCACAATGTCACAATGTGACAAAACTTTCCAAACGTCACAACGTATTGAACATACCCTGTGTGACAATGTGATGTACACAACTCAATTTTGAAATGTGATGATCATAAATAGATGTCACAATGTGACAGACATAGCCCTTTCATCGCATTTTGAAGAACATATCATCATTTCACAATGTGCTACACATATCCTAATGTCACAATGTGAAAAATATTTTCAAACATCATAATGTGTTGAACATAACAACTTGTCACAATGTGATGTACGCAACTGAATGATGCAATGTGATGTACGCAACTGAATGACGCAATGTGATGCTCATAAATACATGTCGCAATGTGACGAACATAGCCATTTTTCCACATTTTGATTAACATTTCATCACACCACAATGTGGCGTACATATTCTAATGTCACAATCTGACAAACATTTCCAAATGTCACAATGTGTCAAACATAACCCCTTGTCACAATGTGATGTACACAACCCAATGTCGCAATGTGATGAACATATCCCTATCATCGCATTTTGACGAACATATCATCACACCACAATCTGACACACATATCTTAACGTTACAATGTGACACACATTTTCAAACGTCGCAATGTGTTGAACATAACCCCTTGTCACAATGTGATGTACAGAACTCAATGTCACAATTTGAAAAACTTAGCCTAACACCGCAATGAGATGAACATTTCCCGATGTTGCAATGTGATGAACATAACCCACATTGCAATATGACGTTCATGCCGGAAATTTTTAATGTTATAAAACTCTTTTATTTGTCACATTGCAATGAACTTTATAATGTTGTAATGTTATGCACATAGATTCGTCGTCACTATGTGACCAACCATAGCACCACAGAATGATATGTATGCATATCCTCACGTCAAAATGTCACAAACATTTCAAAATGTCGCATTCTGATGAAGAGAACCCATTGTCACAATGTGATGTACACAACCCTACTGTCGCAATGTGACAAACATTTCCAAACGTCACAATGTGTTGAACATAACTCCTTGTCGCAATGTGATCTACACAACTCAATGTCGCAATGTGATGATCATAAATAAATGTTGCAATGTGACGAACATTGCCCTGTTGTCGCATTTTGATGAACATATCATCACGTCACAATGTGACACACATATCCTAATGTCACAATGTTACAAACATTTCCAAATGTCATAATCTAATGAACATAACCCCTTATGGAAATGTGATGTACACAACTCAATGTCTCAATGTGATGATCAGAAACATATTTCACAATATGACGAACATAGCCCTATTATTGCATTTTGACGAACATATCATCATGTTACAATGTGACACTCATATCCTAACATCACTATGTGACAGACATTTCCAAACATCACAATGTGATGAACATAACTCACATCACGATGTGACATTCATGTTGAAAACTTGTTATGTTACAAAATTCTTTCATTTGTCACATTGCGATGAACTTTGTAACATTTTAATTCTATGCACATAGACTTGTTGTCACTATGTCACGAACCATAGTACGATGGAATGATCTATGTGCATATCCTCACGTCATAATGTCACAAACATTTCAAAGCACACCAATGTGATGAAAAGAACCCATTGTCGCAAGGTGATGTACCAAACCCTAATGTGGCAATATGACAAAGATTGCCTAACATTGCAATGACACAAACATTTCTCAATGTCGCAATGTGATGGCCATAACCCTTCATCCTAATATCTCCAACATAATTTGTGGATGTCATAACCAACGTCGCCCACCATAATCATCTCCACTTGGTCTACGAAGGCCAGCCATGGGCATGGACAACCGTAGTCAAACCTGATCAACCATAACCAATCATGGTGATGGTCAATCATATGAAACCATGGTGAAGGTCAACCATGATCAACCATAATGATCTATGTATTAATGCATTCATACATAAATACATTAATGTGTTAAAATATTAATGTATTAATTATTCAATATATTATTGAGATGTTTAAATTTAAGTATTAATACATTAATAATAATAAATTTAATACAATATAAAGTATAGTTTTGATGTTTAATACTTTCTTAAAGTATTATTAATTTATTAGTGTATTTTTAATGTATTACTTTATTAATATAGTATATTGTATTAATGTATTCATAAATAATATTGTATTAATGTATTCATGAATACTAATGAATACTATTGAATTAATGTAGTGATTGTATTATTAAGCTATTTGTTAATTAACATGCTATATTAATTAAGTAACAATTTAATGATTAATTTTATAATATATTATTAATAATTAATTATAATGCATTACATTATACATTAATGTTTAATACTTTAATTTATAGATTAGATTAATAATTTAATAATTTAATAAATTTATAATTTTATCACTTATTATTTCTTATAATAATTTATATATGGTTAATGTATTATAAACACATTATTAATATTTTAATACATTATTAATATTTTAATACTCAATTGATGTATGAATAATATTTCACTTATCAATACTTTAATGTTATACTGTAATATTTTAATGTCCAATTTCATCTAATGTATTAAAAATATATTTTTCACTGTATTAATGTATATTGTATTTTTAGAGACTTTATTAATATATGAAATTTTGTAATGCATTTTAATTATTTATTGATATATTTAATGTACTAATTTATTACTATATTATTACCTTATGAACGTATTAGTTAATTAATTAATACATAATATTATCAATCTATTAATCATTTAATATGTTTTATTACACACTAATGTCAATTAATAATTTAATATATAAATATTTATTATATATTATATTAATATTACATTACAAATCAATATATCAATATATAAGTAATTTAATGTATTACTATCTTACACATTAATATATTAGAAATTAATGTATTAATATATATTATTAATTTATAATACATTAATATATTATACTTTAATATAATAATGTATTATATTTACATTAATATAATGTAATACTAAATACATTACATAATCCATAATAATGTATGAATCAATTCATAATTAATATGTTACATTTAATACTTTAATACATTTATCCATCAATTAATACTTTAATTTATAAAAATAAATTATCTATTAAATTAATATTTTAATGTATTATATTTACAATAATGTAATGTATTACTAAATACATTATATTATTAATGTATGAATTAATTAATAATTAATATGTTATATTTAATATTTTAATATATTTATCCATTAATTAATATTTTAATTTATAATTTTTGTATATATTAAATTAATATTTATATATTAATTTAATGTAATATTAATTTATTATATTATATAAATGTATTATTATATTAATTGTTGTTCAACTATCAACAACTACATTAAGTAAAAAGTGGTTGATATATGTCAATCGACGTTATTTTCCACTTTTTTTAATTAATGACGTTGATCGGCTTATATCAACCACTTTTTACTTAATGTGGTTGTTGCTAGTATTTAGACAATTCAATCATATATATATATATAACACTTTTGTTTCATTTATGTACGTTATATTCTCTTTTATTTATTTATTTATTTTTAATGAATTTTCATATTTAAATATTATATATATATATATATATTTTTTTTTAAGATAATAATTAAAAGTTTTAGGCTAAATATTCTCGTAAGAAATTGTTGGATTCTTAGATTTAAGTGATTATTTATGTAGAATCCAAATAATGAATTCTAAACAACAAAAAAACACTAATTAATGTAAATTTATACACAATTCTTTAAATATCCACTCAAAATATTAAAAAAAAATATAAACATTAAACATAAACATAGATAAAAATTTATAAACTAAAACTAGTGTATGAATATTATACCTTGAAACATTGGGAATAATTTGTGTATGTGATATTGATTATTAAAGTAATAATTAATAGTATTGAGTCAACATTTAAAGCCAATTTTTTTTTTAATTATATTAGGTTCATAATTTCGTTGATTTGCAATTTAACCTATATGATACGGTGAATGTTATTTATTTGAAAAGTATATCTTTTTCGTTACCAAAGTGGAGTTGGTAATGTTATTCAAAATTCGGTAATGTTATTCAAAATCTAAGCACTTATTTGATAAGTATATCTTTTCTTTAGCAAAGTGGATTTAGTTAGTTCGTGATAATGTCATATATTAAAAATTTAAATTATATCTTAATATGACTTCAAATGGCAATCAAAATTGGTTAAAGTTTTCCACCAATAAATAGGTTAAAGTTTTTAATGAATAATAAATAGAAAAAAAATATAAACTATACCTTATTATGATTTTAAATGGAAATCAAAATTGTTAAAGTTTTCAATCAGTAAATAGAGGAAAGGAAAAGAATATTAATTATTTTAGAAATAAAATGCAAAGTGGAGAGATGAAATAACATACAAAATACCATGCCACAAGGTTGGCAATCAAAATTGGTTAGAGTTTTCAATCAAAAAAATTAGAGGAAAGGAAAATAATGTTAATTATTTTAGAAAAGAAAATGCAAAGTGGAAAGATAAAATAATATACAAAATACCATGCTACAAGGTTGGTAATCAAAATTGGTTAGAGTTTTCAATCAATAAATAGAGGAAAGGAAAAGAATGTTAATTATTTTAGAAAAAAAAATGCAAAGTGGAAAGATAAAATAACATGCAGGCTACCATGTCACAATGTTGGAAAGTGGAAAACTGTTTTGCATCAATGCAATTCAATTTTTACACGACACTCTTTGGTAGCACCATTATTTCTAGAACCATTCATTATTGTGCTTTCAATCACTATGCTTAGTAATTAAGGTTAACATGGATAGGTTTGAGTTAGTGAGTGGTTGAGTAGTGGAAGTAACAAATGAGAATGCAAGTGGGAAGGAATAGTCTAAAAGGAAAGGAAAATGAAATTTCGTCTCGCAATTACAAATTACAAATATAAATAGATTTATAGATCTAAATCAATGAGGAGAAAAACCCTCATTAGCATTAGGATGAGATGTAATATTATATTTCAGTATGCTTTATATGGTGTGTATTCGTTCATCTCAAGTGTATTGAAATATGTTATATATTCGGTCATATTGTTTTCATGCTAATTATAATTTTTAATTAATATGCATTTGAAAATTTTAAAGTACCACATATAGAGTGACCCAACAAAATGAATCAAAAATCTATATTTTAAACAAGAATCGAATACTAGAAACTGTTATACTCATTCATATTAAAAATAGAAATATAGAAATAAAAATATTATTTTGAGAGCATGTCCTTTTAACTAATATCTGAATTAATATATGTGGTGATTGCATACCTTCTTTATATTTATTTATGTGGTTATTTGTTGTTATGACTATGCCCAAGCATGATGAGTTGTGGATAGCCACTTGTGTTCTTTGAAATTCTTAAATTCTCAATTATATATGACATAGTTGAATCGAAATTTAAGAGTGTGTTGGAAATTTTATGCGTTCTTTGTGTTGTGTTAATTTATTTCAATGGTCATTTATTTCTTAAATACATTTTACTATGAGGATCAACCATAATTTAATAAGGAATTCAAAGTAGTAAACTCATACAATCACACACCCTTTGACATATATGATTTCTTGTGTAAATTGATATGGGAAAACCAAAATGAAGGGAAACACCATTATTTTCATAAAAGAATAGATCTATGTGCTAGTGACTTAATGCTAAAAGAAAAAGTACACCTTTAATCTACTATTGAGATACACTAGTGTACAATTGAGATTCTTTCTCTATATGGACTATGGTAAGGAATTTACAAACTCCTTCTCTTCCTTCTCTTTCATTAGTACTCACCACGATACATGTATGTAGTGAGTACAAGTTCTGAAAGTCAACTTGTCTTCTCCTCTACCCTAGAACTTGACCTCTGACCATAGCTTCAAACATGGTAAAGCTTTTTTCACATAGTTCCTAGAAACTAGATTTCTTTGTCTCCAAGTAATATTGTGATATTCATTTTAAACTGCATCAATGGACTACATTTAATTTTACTTCTACTGAGACCCATAATCAATGGTTTCATAAATCAAACTCTACAATACTTTTATTTTTTCTCTCTCTACTTCGTGAGTCCTCAAGAATCTCCTCTATGGATGGAAACTTGGTATACTATACAAGATCAATAAAAGGTGCATAAATCCAATGGCTACTTCTATAATCCTCCTCTCATTATTAGGGTCCTACCCTAACCTCCATACTTTAATTTGTGTAGGATTTAGTTTAGTCAATTAGTGTATGAAAAAATATTCTTTCAATAAGTCTCATTAGATAGAAATGGATAGTTATTTAATGTAAAAGGGTCCACTTTATTGAACAAGGATTGTGAAATTTTGNTTTGACATATATGATTTCTTGTGTAAATTGATATGGGAAAACCAAAATGAAGGGAAACACCATTATTTTCATAAAAGAATAGATCTATGTGCTAGTGACTTAATGCTAAAAGAAAAAGTACACCTTTAATCTACTATTGAGATACACTAGTGTACAATTGAGATTCTTTCTCTATATGGACTATGGTAAGGAATTTACAAACTCCTTCTCTTCCTTCTCTTTCATTAGTACTCACCACGATACATGTATGTAGTGAGTACAAGTTCTGAAAGTCAACTTGTCTTCTCCTCTACCCTAGAACTTGACCTCTGACCATAGCTTCAAACATGGTAAAGCTTTTTTCACATAGTTCCTAGAAACTAGATTTCTTTGTCTCCAAGTAATATTGTGATATTCATTTTAAACTGCATCAATGGACTACATTTAATTTTACTTCTACTGAGACCCATAATCAATGGTTTCATAAATCAAACTCTACAATACTTTTATTTTTTCTCTCTCTACTTCGTGAGTCCTCAAGAATCTCCTCTATGGATGGAAACTTGGTATACTATACAAGATCAATAAAAGGTGCATAAATCCAATGGCTACTTCTATAATCCTCCTCTCATTATTAGGGTCCTACCCTAACCTCCATACTTTAATTTGTGTAGGATTTAGTTTAGTCAATTAGTGTATGAAAAAATATTCTTTCAATAAGTCTCATTAGATAGAAATGGATAGTTATTTAATGTAAAAGGGTCCACTTTATTGAACAAGGATTGTGAAATTTTGTTGAATTCTACACAAAGAATGTAGCTAGCAAAAATGAACAAAAAACATGAATTCTTAGAGAAGAAGAGAAGAGTTTGAGAGAAAGAATAAATAATTGTATTAACCACTAATACAAAATCAAAGAGTGAATAATATACAATATATATAAGCTACATGATCCAACTAATTATCCATAGTATTATTCTAGAGACATGTTGACATCCACTAATATAAATCCTCGAGTTATCTGCCACCTATGCCTAGCTAACTAGCCATGTAGTCATCAGTTAATTGGATCATACAAGTAGATTGGAGATAATCTCATGAATGCACATGTGGTTTAACCTCGTAGTCTCATGTATATAGTTTCCCCCATCCTGATGATGATTCGAAGGTGATTGTTCCCTCTTGGGGATGATCTCAAGGTTAGCATACAACACTTCATGATAATATTGAGGTTTCCATTCATGGCTTGACTTCACTAGTCTAACTGATATATAATTGATTACTGACTAAAGAGGAGGTGGAACCCTCATCTAGGGGAGAATATTGTCATCTATAGAGGAATATATCAAACCAGGTAAACACTCAACATATAGAAATAAACATAGGATAGGAAATACTAGGTGGGTGTGTAACATCTCCAATACCACCTTAAATGACTACGAGGGAGTATGAATGGGTTCTGACAAGAATATGTTTTAGGTATCCAATTTACAATAAATTTATTTTAAAAAAGGAACAACAAGAAACAAAAAATATGGAAAGCCTCATGGGAAACCCCCTCCCCTCAAGATACAATGATAAAAAAGAGGAGGGCAACTTCTGAAAAACTGTGTTCTTCACCCCAAGGAGACCTCACAAGGCTTGACATCTATGCTCATTGAAGTTTTTGATGAATATGCATATGTATGTACAAATATTATCAAGTAAATGCACTATTTATATTTCCTTATATATCCACTTTCTCTAATTCAAAGGAAAAAGATCCAAATCCTCATCATTTATGGCAGTTTTCCAATACATATTTTCATTAGCCTCTGCATAGGAACGAGGATTGAATACAAGAACCATGTATTAATGCATGAGAATTATTGGTTATATGATCCAGGTGGATATTAGTGACCACCCACCTTTTTCAACTGGCTCAAAACTGTTTTCTGGCAATTTTGGCAATTTACTATTTTTAGAGGTTTTAACTTCCGGGGCCATTTTGAGGGCCTAAATGAAGGTTTTTCGAGATTGAGGTTCTCAATGATAGAGAAAGGAATGATTGAGCCCCAAAAATGAATCTCCTTGAAGATACCTTTCCAACAAGCTATCACACGCCTAAAACGAAGATTGTATGCAAAAATTACGACCCCGGGAAGTTGATGTACTCACTTACCCAAACAGGGCCCACATGACTTTTGGCGCTTCATCTCCTAGGGTTAGGTTTTTGGATGTCTAGGAATTTTGGCATTCCCGTTTATTGCAAAAGGGCCTTCACAACCTCATCGTAATCATCTTCTTGTGAATGTGAGTAGCCGTCACATCTCTTCTCAGAGATAAGCTACCACCATTCTAGCGAGTCTTTCACTCTGTATTTTTACAGTCTCTGTACATTTCTCTGATTAATAGAAATCATGTATTACTGTATATCTGTGTTTATGGTTACCTCTATGATACATTTCTGTTATATTATTGAATATCTGCAATATCTCTGTGCATTTCTTTATTATATCTCCGCTCTCATTTCGTGCCGAAAATAATCTGGATCAGTGGTATCAGAGCAAGATGCTCTTGATCGTTTTTTTCATTGCATGTCCCCGACGAGGTCTAAATATAGCAAGTTGGGTCTCGAGCTTGTCTCTCTTGAAGACAATCGCTCTGACACACCCAAGAAACCCTCAATGGCGGAAGAAAAGAAAAATGACGGAGCAGACGATCCTATCAATCTGTTGCTTGAGCAAGCTCTCACGCAACAGAGGGACGAAATGATGGAGAATTTTTCCCACATTCTTCAACGCCTGTCGATAACATTAGGCGCATCTTCATCAAGCGACCACTTTGGAGGCACCTCGCCTTTCAAGGTACAAGTTAATTTTGATATTCCTGTATTTGAAGGACAGATAGATGCAGAAGCCCTAGAAAAATGGTTAACTCTACTGGAAGGTTATTTCNTTTGATATTCCTGTATTTGAAGGACAGATAGATGCAGAAGCCCTAGAAAAATGGTTAACTCTGCTGGAAGGTTATTTATCTGTTCACAATTTTTCTGACAAAGAAAAGATCACCTTTGCACTCCTTAAAGCTCTCCCTCATGTCAAACATTGGTGGGAAACTTACTGGTAGCAAAGTTCCACAGAGGAGTCTAGAATATATGGGGTCGATCCCACTTGGGATTTTTTTATGGATGTGGTAAAAGAACGGTATTACCCTGTTGGAAACTATGAGGACCAGTACATGAGATGGACCACACTGCGGAAATAGAGGGGCCAAGCAGTTTCAAAGTTCACCAATACCTTCCATACCTTGCATACCAATATGGGTATCAAAGACTCCGAGCAAAATTTGGTTCTGAAATACCGTGGGGCTCTACACAAATACATCCAAACTGAAATGGATTTTCTGGACATCTCATCACTCGTTGTTGCTTATCGATATGTTGTTAAAATTGAGCAGAAATTTAAGCACCAGAACAAACGGGAATTCGTGTCTGCAAATCCGTAACAACCAAAGTATGACAAAGACGACCTGAACAAATAGTCTCCCGAAAACCAATCCAAGACACAGGAAAAGAAGGGTCACAGGAAGAAAAAGAAGGACATCGGAAAATGGTGTGAGTTCCACAAAATCCCTTGGCACAACACCGATGAATGTCGCTCAAAACAGTCATTGGTGGCCGAGATCAAAGACAAGGATCCAAACCTTGATTCATAATCTGATTCTGAAAATAATGGTAAAAGACAAATCATCGACGCAGACCCCACTGCTATTGTCGCGACCACAACAATTCAACCAGAAGAACCAACAGATCCTGAAGAAGGGGAGCACCTTTTTCATTCAGAGATGTGGGTGAAGGGGACCCCGCTGCATTTTATTGTTGATAGCGGAAGCCAGAAGAACCTCATCTCAGCAGAGGTTGTCAAACAGTTGGGATTGTCGACAACACCACACACGCAGCCATACAACATCGGGTGGCTTCGCCAAGGATGAGATCTTCGTGTCAACCAACAATGTCGATTGTCATACGACATCCAACCCTTCAAGGACGAGGTATTATGTGATGTTGCCCCACTGGATGTCTGTGATGTTCTCTTGGTCCAACCATATATGTGGAAGCGCGATGTTGTTTATGAGTCTCGACCCCGTAGTGTCATTATTACTTTGGGGGGTCATCTCTACAGAATACCAGAGGTAGTTGAAAATATTGTTCCACCTAAAAAGTTTCGCAAGTTAGTATCTCATACTGCAAAATTCAGCTTCTTCACAATCTATTCGAAAGAGGAACAGAAGGACATTGCAACCAGTACAGTTTCGCCCCCTGCACCTTCTATCCAACAGAAGCAAGTCGGCAAGGTTGCAACAAAGCACAAAAATTCCTTCTACACACCTTCCTCTCATGTATCTCAACTTGTTGAACAACCTCAACGTCAGTAGGTTGACGACAGACTTCCACAAACAAAGCAACGTGACGTCTCCAACAATACAAGCAGCTCACCCAGATGCAGATCCAGCAAACGCTTTGCCCTCTCCCCCGGGAACTCAACACAATGGAGACCATTTCTTCCTAAGGAGGGAGGATTGATCCAGGTGGATATCGGTGGCCACCCACCTTTTTCGACTGGCTCAAAACTGTTTTCTGGCAATTTTGGCAATTTACTATTTTTAGCAGGTTTTAACTTCTGGGGCCATTTTGAGGGCCTAAATGAAGGTTTTTTGAGATCTATGTTCTCAATGATAGTCAATGGCATGATTGCGCCCCCAAAATGAATCTCCTCGACGATACCTTTCGAACGAGCTATCACACGCCTAAAACGGAGATAGTATGTAAAAGTTACGACCTCGGGAAGTTGATGTACTCGCTTACCCAAACGGGGCCCACATGAATTTTGGCGCTTCATCTCCTAGGGTTAGGTTTTTGGATGTCTAGGACTTTTGGCATTCCTATTTATTGTAAAAGGGCCTTCAAATCCTCATTGTAATCATCTTCTTGCGAATGTGAGTAGTCGTCACATCTCTTCTCAGAGATAAGCTGCCACCATTCTAACGAGTCTTTCACTCTGTATTTTTACAGTCTCTGTACATTTCTCTAATTAATAGAAATCGTGTATTACTGTATATTTGTGTTTCTGGTTACATCTATGATACATTTCTGTTATATTATTGAATATATGCAATATCTCTTTGCATTTCTTTATTATATCTCCGCTCTCATTTCGTGACGAAAATAATCCGGATCATTATATGAATTTGAGAGCATGTGGATCTCCCTGAAATTTGGATCTTGTCCTCTAGGATCAACAATATCATATGCAAGATCACTATATACTAGTAGGATGGACTGTGCCCAATTGGGTCTTTGTTCTATATATACACATGACTTCTCATGTACTTCCAAATTTGATTCAGAAATCATATCCGAAATATGATATGAGGAAGCTGAGAAGGAAGTTGAGAAGCTCTTTCTTGTCTTTGAAATCTACTTTAGGAGGAAACTAAGAAGCTTGTTCTTTCAGTGGATTTTCCCTAATATTTTTCTATGAATTCTCCAACATGGATTATTTAAAATATTACTTTATCCACAATAGGACTTCCAATTTTTCCATACTTCATATGGATTTGACAGTGATAATACATGGAATTGTATTTCTCGAGAAATAAACATACAGATAAATCCAAAAGCCATATATTGTCTATTGAGAAAATTATTTTTCTCATTGTCGTAAGTGGGATATTTTTATGTTTCCATGGTTATTCTATATAATCTTCTTCTTTGAAGAAGAAGAATAATCTTTGGCTTCCAATCTAAGTAATTTTATGGTGTAATAAATGTTGACGTTGGAAGTAATTCCATTCTTTGCGGTTTCTTCAATATTTTGTACCTGAAAATGATTGTTTATCCACATTGTTTTTAGCACATATGGGTTATTATACCATGTGAAATTATAGTGAAACATACACAAATAATCTAGCTATAAATAATGATAAAAAACTTCCAAAGTTCATAGAGGGAGATAAGAATTGGATAGAAATAATAAATAATTGTAGTAGCCACTAATCCAAACTAAAAGAGAGAATAATTTACAATAGATATAAGTTACATGAGCTAATTAATGCACCATAGTAGTATTCTAGAGAGATGTTGACATACGCTAAGAAAAAACTAAGTTATCTTCCATCTAGTCATATTTAATTGGCCATGTAGTTATCAATTAACTAGATCATACAAGTGGAGTGGAGTGGAGAGATTATCATGCATGCACATGCAATGCTCCCTTGTGGTGATGATCCCAATGTGAGCATGCAACACTTGGTGAAAATATCAAGGTTTCCATGCATGACTTGACACCACTAATCTAACTGGTGTATAAGTAAGTAATGATTGAAGAGGAGGTGGCACCCTAATCTATGGGGGAATATTCTAATACAAGGATCAATATCTCCAATAAGAACATATGGCTAGTTATTACTCCTTAATGAGTGGACCACAAGTAGTTGAGATTTTTTATGCTAATAATATGTTTAAACACATATGAGTCTAACAATTTTTTCTATCTAGTATTCTTGTAATTAAATATCTACTGAGTGAAAGGTAACCCTACCTTAAGAGGGAAGTGAACGTTATTTTACTTATTCTAATAATTAATACAAAGGTATATCTTACATATTTAATCTATTGTCTCATTTACCTAGTTTTGTGCATTGAAAATCTCTATATTTGTAGTTTTTATTTCAATTATAAGGGTTAACGAACACTACAAGTGGAATTCTAGTTCTCTCGTAAGCGAACACGCATCCAAGATTTAGTAGTTTCTTTTTAGTCTAGAGAAATATTTCATATTCTTTAAATAATATAGAGATGTGGAATTTAGTGGGTAAATCTACAATTGGGGAAGAGTACAAAAACAAATGCGAGTGGCATAACCTAGTTGAAAACCCTTGTAACTTTTGTTTCTTCCCCTTTAAGTAGTGACACGTCACAAAACAATTCTATATAAAATTGTGTTATTCATACCCTATGGTATACAATAATCCCTATAGATTATTCTATAACTATCCTTACATAAACCTAAATATATAATATTGCTATAGTACACTAAGAATAGTTGTTGGGGAGATCACTCGTGTGCAGCAAGGAATTGGGTAGTCCAGATAAGGGTATGCTCCATCGTTCTTAGTTGGTACTATGAAATATTCAACCGAGTACTATTGTTGGAAAACCTTTGGTATATTATAGATTTATATAACTTGACACTCATTTCTCGTTAGGACCATGGAAACCATTGACTTTGTAGTACACTAGTGAAATCCCTACATCTTTGAGTATACAATAAATTTAGGAATTATGTAATCACAATCATAGTAAATGAAGAGTCTATCTCCTACCAACACCATTTTGAGAGATGTATCTAAAACTATTCCTTGTACAATTTTAACCATGAGGGTCTACTTATGTACTATCCCTTTTATGTGGACCTACTCATACAATGTTCATGATATATATAAAAAGGTTCCTTTCAAGCCACTCATTGTAGTGAGATAAGTTGGGAATAACATTTTTTTTAAATTTTAGGTGGAATAATGTCACACAATCATAAGATGGCATCCATAAAGGAAAAAAACCCTTGATATATATTGTAAGAATAAGAAAATTGAATTTAAGGTTTATGAGATCAACTCTTCTAGCAAAAATATCTCAACTAATCTCAACCATATTTGTGGGTATCTATGTACAACCTTGGGTATCAAGGTGTGATATTGATACATGGATATAGCCAAGGGGGAACCATTATCATGTAAAGAGAATAACACTTCCACACTCTTTCAGAATAACCATTGCATACCCTCCTAGAATCACAACTTACGATACTTCTTTCCAAAGATAGACATGAACAAGTTTGATGGTTTTGATCCCTGTAGATGGGTTACACAAACAGACTACTATTTATCTGTCCATGGAATTGTTGCTGAACTAATGAAGCTTGGAGTGGGTTTTTTATCTATCTAGATACTAAATGCTGGCAGTGGTGGAAATGGTATAAAAATACTTATACTGGCTACATTTCCTTGAGCCATTTTATTAAGGCCATATATGTTTATTTTTAATGGAGGCTAATTATTTGGGTTTATTAACCAAATTACAACAAATAGGTATGGTTATAGAATTTAGAGTGACCTTTGAGTTGTTGGAAATATCTAGAAAGTGTCCTCTTGGTTATTTTCTAAATAATGTTTCATCAATGGTGTCATGTAGAAAATTTGAGTACAAGTAATGATGCACTACCCAATTACTTGGTTGGAAGGTTGTGAGTGAGATAAATAATAAAATATGGTGATTAATTCCCAAACCCAAACATTTCCGTTCACCTCTTGCACTCACTCTCATTTAGAAACTACCACCAACCCCTTAAACTATCTACCTTAGAAACAGTCCAAATGTTGTCCTCGCAAGAGATAGTCAAATGTTAATGCTTTCGACTTTGCTATAGTTTTGATGAGAGGTGTTCAGAAATGAAAATATCTGGATTTTTTTTTTACTTCAAATGGATGTACCAGCTAAAGACAACTTAAAAGAAATCCCAGAAAACAAAACACTTCAACAAATATTAGAATACACAACCCCTCCTACTCAACAACAACCTCCCTAGATCCCTATGGATAATGTTAAATTAATCTCCATGACTTATCTATTTTTTCATCCCTACAAAATATAACATTTATTGGGTATATCATGAAATACAAGGTGATTGTGCTGATTGATGCTTGTGGCACCACAAACTTCATTCGTAAGATGTTGGTAGAAGCCACCCATTGTTATTTCCATATCATACCTACTTTTCATACTATGAGATCCAATAGGAGTATGATAAAATGTGTACGTTTATTTTAAATTCAAATTTTGTTTTGTCATCTAAAAAATCACATGTTTTCTACTTAAATGGGTGATTGTGATGTATTCCTCAATTTAGAATGGTCAAACAGTTTAGGACCAGTCACCATTAATTTCAAGCATTTATATATGTGATTCACTAAGGAAATGAATAAACATATACTCAAGGGGATTCAATCTACTTACCTTCAAATTATTAGCTCCCATTGTACAAAGAATATATGAAAAAAATATACTTAGGAATTAAGCCAAATTCCATGACATACAAGTAGTGGATTCCTCCTACAATAGATTAACCCTCATTTGCAACTTGTCTTGACTAAAAATCAATATATATTTGAGACACTATCCATTTGACCACCTTCACATGTTAAAAATAACATTGGGATTCCCCTAGTTCCAAGTAATCAACTACATAATGGGCATCCTTTCATAAATAAGATTGAAATAGAAAATATCATCGAAGGACTATTAGAGGTGGGAGTCATACAACCAAGTACCAACCATGATGCCTCACGTGTGGTCTTGATATTAAAGAAATAAGGAAACTAGTACATGTTTCTTAAGTTTCAATATCTCAGTAATTTTACCATCAAGGAAAAATTTCTCATTCTCAATATTGATTATATATTGGATGAGCTTCATGGAGCCGATTTCTTAACTAAAGTAGACCTTCATTTAGGCTTCTAGTATAAAATATGTATGGAGGAGGTGGATATCCCTATGATATTTTTTCACATACATGATGTTCACTATGAGTTTTTAGTGATTCCCTTTGGACTTTACAATGGTCCATCCACCTTTTAGAGCCTCATAAAAATTGTTTACTTTATGGAAATCACATCTCTTGAGACTCGTGAAATGGTTTAATATCCTCCCATGGATCCTTTAACTCTAGTGGTTGTATAGAAAACTAACAAGTCGACCTTTTGGTTTAGCAACAAATGTGCGCCAACAATTGGTATAAGGTAAAAAGGTCATGGGTTTGATTCTGGTCAGTTGGTGTCGAGTACCTCAATTGGTGTTTAGGAGGATATTTTTGACTTGGTCGTCAACACCTACTTCAGGACTCATGACATGGATTAACAACCTCCAGTGGATCCATTAAATCAAGAGGCTATATCAGAAACTAACAGGTTGATCTTTTCATTTAATGACAAGCGTAGGCCAACAACAAGATCTTTTGAACCTTCATATGTAATTTTGTGTTTTTTCTTCTTTGATGGTATATTAATCTACAACAGAATGTGGGAGGCCAATTTCAATACAACAACTATAATTAATGAATCCATGGGACGTTGTTAAACCATGTTACGAGCCTTGTAATTTTGAACCCCTTTGGCATGGTTGTATAAAAAATTGACAACATTTGAGTCTCCAGTGGTCTCTAGAATATCTATAATCTCTACCAATCCATCTCCAAGGATCGATATAAAAAATGCAAGTATTAAGAAGTGGAGTAGGATTCATTGGTAGTTTTATTTTGTCCATTTGCAAAGGATCTCTTCCTACCCATCATAACCATAAATTAGAAGTGCCTAACATGATCAAGAGACTAAGGACGAGAAAGGAGCAACGACTCAAGGGAGATTTGCATCTCCATCCAAAGGTATGATAATTTGAAGTAATTTCCTTATGAGAATCTAATAGATCATTGGTTTTACCCTAATATGTTTATATCTCATTTGAAAATGTTGGGATCTGGTTCATTTCATTATAGATTAGGTTAGAGAGAAGTAGATATAGCATTCTAACACCAAGTAGAGAGGTTGAAGAGCATAATTTGTCTTTGGTGTGCAGGAAGTATATTATAGAGACTGGAGCTGGAACTTGAGATCTACATCAATACATATATATAAAGGAAAAACTACAAATTAAAGTATTCTATCTCTACCACTCCTTAGGTTAATTATGAATCCACTTTCTTGACTCTAGGAAATCCATAGCAATCTACCATTTTCTGTCTAGTATAAATAGGTGGGTCCTAGAGAGATATTTTTGTTTATTCAATGAGATCCCTATGAGATTTTTTCCCATAAAACACATTACTTAAAATTCTAGATTTTCTTTTAGGGCTCCAAAATTTCATTTCTTGGCTCACAATGTCAATCAAAATGGGGTACTAATATATCCCATTAAAGTTGTGGATATGCAATATTATCCCTACCCCAAGACCTTGAAGAAATTGCATGTTTTCTTAAGAGTTATGAGATACTATAGAAAAATTGTGTAAATAAATAAATTGTCTCTCCCTAGCATATATACTAGAAAATAATTCCTTTCTATCAAGTGAAAATGTTGCACAAGCCTTCTCTACCTTAAAGGATTCCATGTGATCTACTTCATTCTTAGCAATGGACAATGGAAAATTTATATAAGATATTTATCTTTGAATGCAATGTGTTGGGTAGAGGGACAAGTTTGTTACTGATGGAAAAATGGTGTTCCTTTGCATTCACTGATAAGTAATTGTGTGATTGCAATTATATAAATCCACCTATGACAAAGGGATGTCGGAAATCTTTGATACAATCATGGATATTTTTAAGGATGGAAATTTATATTAAAATGTAGAAAATTGGGCTAATCTTACTAGTCCTTAATATGCAAAATGTAAAATATTTGGTGAGAGTTTTGTAAAAATATTAAACTTTCAAAGGATTTTATATAGTTTCTATAAGATTTTGGCGATTTTTAAGGTAGAATAATTTTATTCTATTGAATTTGGGTGAATCATTTTTAGAAAAAATGGAAATTTGTGAATCATTTTTTGGCAGAAACCATGGAAAATTATCCCATTGGAGAAATTTATCCCTTAATATCATCTATGCATGAAATTTAAACTTGCAACCCATGTCTCATTAGAAGGAATTTATAGATCAAGTCTGACAATCATAATACCAAGTATTTTATAAAACAAATCTTATCATTGCCAAAATAGTGTAAGTGGGTTACCTAAATGCTTGGGTATGATTATGAGATAATATATAGGAAGGTAAATAAAATGTAGTGGTTGATGATTTATCAAGTCAAGGTGAGGAACGAGGAGCCATCCTTTATGTATCATTACTTGTTCCTAAATGGTTAGAAGATGTTTTTCAAGAATGGTTTGTAAACAAAATGATGGTTTAACTCATCCAAAGACTTTAGGAAGATCCCATCCCTCATAATGGTTATACATGGAAATGATATACCTTGAATTAGAAAGGGTTCATTGTTCTATTAAAAAAATAGTTCTTTAATAAATATGTCTTAAATGAGTTGCATTCATCGCCTATAGTGGATCGATCTAGATTTCATACAACTTATGAATGAGTTAATAACTCATTCTTTTGGGAATTCATGAAAAAAAACATCTAAGATTTTGTAGTGGCCTATGAAACATGCCTAGTAAATAAGGGTGAGATGGTGAAGATAGTAGAAACATTGCAACCACTATTGATCCCAACAAATTTCCAGACGAAAATATCTATAGATTTCATTATTAGTCTTTTGAAACATGGTAACAAGTCATTCATAATTGTGGCAATCGACCACCTTTCCAAATATGCTCATTTTTGTTCTTTATCACACCCATTTACACCTTCCTTAGTTACCCAAGTCTTCATGGATCATATTTTTAAGTTACTTGACATCCTTATTTCCATTATATAAGATCAATATTCGACATTCACCAACAAATTTTTGGAATATATATATAAAATTGAGGGTATTCATTTGAAAATGAGCACTGCATATCATCCCCAAACTAATGGCCAAATAACAGTGGTCAAAAAATTCCTAGAAACATATTTTTTATGCTTCACTTCCAAAAGGAATTACTAATGGGCATAGTGACTAACCCTTGTAGAACAGTATTACAATACCACTTATTATTTCACTACTAAAATAATTCCATATGAAGATATATATTTACAAAAACCTTTGTCAATGTCTTCCTATTTATGAGGCACTTCCAAGGTTAATCTAGTTGATAGCACACTTCAAATGGAAAAATCTACACACTTAAGGATAATTTGGTTTTGTATCAAAATAGAATGAAAAAATGAGCTGAGCAGCATGACTTCAAACATTCTTTTAAAGAACAAGATCAATATTTTCTTCACCTTTGACCCTATAAACAAACCTCCCTAAAAGCAAAATACACGAAACGCTACAACCAAATTTTTATGAACCTTATACTATCATATAATGAATTGGATAATTTGAATTAAAATTGTCTCTTCCATACCATTTTTAAGTACCAAAGACTTTCATATAGAAACACCACAAATATTAAGAGACAATATAGAAAAAATCTCGCTTTATTATTATGAAAACCCTTGAGGTGGGGAAACACCATACAATGGATCCTATTGTGGAAGGGATCCTCTCATGTTCACTTGATTCTTAAAGGGGGAAACCACCTAATTATCTACACACTCCAAATACAAGATTTTTTCTAATTGAATTCCATTACATTGCTTGAACCTCTTTATATAGTGCTACCAACCATCTGAGAACATTCTATAGGATGAACCTTCTAATAAGTCCTCTTATACTTATTATGTTGATACTAATATATCTAACTTACCATAGTGGTCCTTATTTAATACTATAGTTTACCTAGTCCACCTTACATTGAATGGCCTCTAGTATTATCATTATGGGCCGTCCCTGCCCCACCCCTCCCATTACCTCTCTAGCTACACTACAAACACTTAAAGATTCATTTAGTCTTTCATGTGTCATGTCTGAAGGAGGTTGTGTAATTGAATGGAAAAGTCC
Source organism: Picea sitchensis (assembly GCA_010110895.2). Taxonomy (NCBI): domain Eukaryota; kingdom Viridiplantae; phylum Streptophyta; class Pinopsida; order Pinales; family Pinaceae; genus Picea; species Picea sitchensis. Next base: position 69,691 of record SNQJ01S0022586.1, read on the forward strand.
AAATTGACATGCTAGAATTTGATTAAGAAGGGTCCATTTAGATCCAACCCAGATCAATATTGGCCACTAAAAAACATCAATTTGAGAATTATCAATCTAGTCAGAAGATATGCATCTAGAATGTGCAACATCAGAGCCAAAAATGATTCTTCAACAATTTTACCACCTTCCACCTTGATGAAAATGTTTCTTTTGAAGGAATATGGCATGTTAATGTCCCACCCTGCACTCCCTACGTTAGGTTACTTCAAAGTTAGTAAATTAATGTATGTGGCCATGTTCTTTGGATAAGACCCAATAGATAGTAATGGATATTTACTTAATGTAAAAAGATCCACTTTATTTAATATTAATAATTCCCCTAGGTAGTTGGTCCTCCTTAATGAGAGAAGCACAAGTAGTTAGGTTTTTTCTATTAAAAATATATTTAAGGAGATATGGGGCTATGAAATGTTCTTCTAAGTATTGTTTTAATTTGATCTCTTCCTATTGAAAGGTCACCCTACCTTAAGAGTCGAGTGAAAATTTATTTCTGACTTCTAATATTTAATACGAGGTTATATATTTCATATTTCATTTATTTCTCTCTTGTATCTGGTTTCCTACATTCATAATTTTTGTACACCTAGTTCGTGTTTCAATTCTAAAGGTTAAGGAACACTACACTCATAGTATGGTTCCCCTATTATTTATTGACCTCTTGGTATTTTATGTCCTTAGTTACTCCAAATGAAAAATTATTTCAAAGAATTAGTAATGTAATACTAATTTTATTCAATGAAAGAACCTTTCCTACGGCCTCTTTGATTACAAAATGACCCAAGACATCATACCAAAAAATTATTGGACATCAATATCCTTAAATGAAATAACCTTTTCGGCCTTTTAAAATTTTCCACTTGAAAAACATTATTGAATATTTAATTATCTAACATGGACATGAGTGAGTCTCAAATTCCTTCTTAAGGTTTCAAGCATATGCCTATTTGATATGATAATGTTTAGGGTGGATCCTTTTACACATTAATAGTACCAAACTAGCATCTTAGGCATATGCCTATTTGATATGATAATGTTTAGGGTGGATCTTTTACACATTAATAGTACCAAACTAGCATCTTGATGGGATGTGGAATATTAAGTTTGAATATATGATTCCTTTTCACTTATTTCCCCACATCCTCAATCCTTTTTACCCATTCCACACGAGACACACCACTTCTTGTGTCATATTAGCTTTTCCACATTGACATGTCTTATATAGCACATGCATTTGGGTATATTCAATGGTTGACTTCATCACTTGCTTATTTGATCACAGTTGAAACATAATTGTCGAATATTCCTCACTCAACATCACCATTATCCATTTCCTTATTGTGGAATGTGGATTGCGGACAGAGTTGTTCCTCTTCAATTCTCCATTCCTTTGCATTGCTAAGAGCTCCAAATCCTTCTTTTTCTTATCCTTTTTCAATTATTAACTCCATTCTTTGTTTTAGAGTGATGTGAAGTTACCACCTAACTTAGTCTTTTGAAACATATGCATGCCCAAAATATCTATAACATTATTTTTCTTATCCATTTTCATAGTTCTTTATGCACCACAAAGTCAAGAGTATAGAGATAACACCTCTTCATCCACTTCCCCATTCCTTTGCACGAAATGAGATACATATTGTTCAAGCCTTAACAAGTTTCAAAGGTGTTAATGAAATTCTCTAAGGAATCACACATGGGTTATTGCTAAAGTTTTATTGAAGTCTTCAATGAAAATATTTTAGTAGCCATGGCCATTAAACAAAAAAATAAAGAAACAAAGGAAATAATCGTAAAGCAGCTAGTCCTTGCTTACTGGGTGGCTTCATAATTTGAGAAGAGAAAATGAGGGTGGCTTCATAATATGGTGTGTGGGATTTATTTGACACATTCATCTAAATGGAATTGTCTAGTAAGAGCAAGCCATCATAAATGGAAGTTCATAAAACCATTATTTTGGAAACCCTTAACAATTAAATATCCATTTAAAATCTAGTTCTTAATCGCAATTTGATATGTTCAAAACTTTTATGCATTTTTCACACAAGAACTTCCCAGAATTTAAACAAAAAAACTAACTCTCTATATGATAATAAATATGTATTATTCAGTACCAAAAAAATACCACAATTTGGAATGTTTGAGGCTCTTCTAGACTCCGATTTGGAATGTTTGAGGCTATGATAGACTCCGTTGACGTTGGGGAGCTTTGTATTGATTTTGTTTCCTTTAATGCTTCATTACAGGCGGCCAAATACCTTGATATAGAACTACTTTTTGACTTGACTTGTAATACCATGGCCAACATCATAGCAGACAAATCTGGCAAAGAAGTGTTTGAGTTGTTCAATCTCAGTGGCGTTTTCATTCGAATGGATGAGGAATCTACCACAAATAAATATATATTGGGTTATGTATATGCATGCACATTACACCTATATTATCAACTGTTTCGAAGGTCCATGACATTGTGAATGTACATTACAAATAATTTTTAAAATACTTGAATAACATAGCCTGGTGCACATTAGCTCAGATTCCAAGAATTGGTTTGGATATCGAAGAATCTTCAAAGGCATAAGAAATGAATTAGCGGATGCTACTACATAAACTGGTTTTGGTTTGGGATTCGAAGAATCCTCAAAGGTGTAAGAAAGGAATGAGGGGATGCTACTACATACTTGATACAAACTCTGCTTAAGGTATTTCCTGAACTTTTTAAGAGTTGAAGAATTTTTCTGAAACTTTGTTTGAACTTTCTCAAACCTTAATGTCCTGAAATTTAGTTTGTTCATATTACATCATGTTTGTTAAAAATCCAATTTGAAATAGTCACAACAACGACCAATGAATTTTCTAAAAATCACAAGTTCGAATTTAACTCACCATTATTCCTATGAAATTAATAAACGATTCCTGCGACAATTTGTGGTGAAATTTTTTTAAAGCCAACTATCGAATGTAATATCCTACAATCAATAATTATCATTTACCGAAAAATTGATGTTTCCATCTGAATCAAACGAACTTTAGAAATATTTCTTCGAGAGCTGACATATTTCATGTTATAATCACAAAGAGTGTCACAATTTTAATAAATTTAATGACAAGGTCAGTCAAAAATATCATGTCTCCACAAGATGTGACTAGTGCACTAATGCAATTACTCTCATCAAAGTTTTAATCATTTCTAATTGAAACTAACAAAACGATTACGCCATCATAGGTATTGCAAACAATACTACCTGCATAACTTTTGTCGGCTATGTAAAAGTTTTGGGATTTATATTGTGGAAACATGTCGAACTAGTTTACCAGGAATGCATACGATTCTTCAGCTGAAGTAAATAAAAAATCCTATTAAAAAGTTTATATTTCCCAGCATCGCTTAAACACGTTTATATTTAAGAAAACCAAATAATTCTCAAGTTACCTGTTAGTTTATCGGCAATTTGCGTGTAATCAGAGGTTGTGTTCGTGTACTAGAATATGACTCCTGTTGGACACTACAAAAAAAAAGTACATTCCCCGTTGTTGCAAGCATGGACGCTATAGTAATTGACCCTAAAATGATAATCTAGAGAGATTTTGTAGTAAGGAAATATTTCCTTGTGCTGTCGAAATTCAAGTATATATTATATGCATTTTTACCTAGGAATTTTTACCTAGGAATTTTTACCTAGTAGATGTTGTCTATGCATGCAAGAAATTGAAACTAGACATTGTTAAACCTAGTTAAAGAAACATTCCATGGGCCGTCTTCTATAGTGGGGGATCGTCACTATGAAGAAATTGAAACTAGACATTGTTAAACCTAGTTAAAGAAACATTCCATGGGCCGTCTTCTATAGTGGGGGATCGTCACTATGAAGGATTATGGGAAAGCATTCACCTTTCACTTAACCGCTCCATCTCTTTCCTAACTAGTATTTACCCAATGCAAATAATAACTTTTGTTAACTTTACACATTCCCAAGGAAAAGAGCATCACAGTTATCCACATCTATCACACATATACACATTTGATTTCATGTTAATTATCCAATGAATTAAATGAGCTTCAAACATTTATAATTTCACATTGTTTCCATTAGTTTAAGTGATAGAAAACAATTCAAAATATTTCTCTTATACTTTGACCATGTCAATGAAAAAAAAGGATAGAATCTCCAATGTTACAGTTGCATTGGACCAAGGCATGTGGAAAATTGCAAAAAAATCATAGAATCTCCTTCCATAATATTTGCATGAATCATGGTTGTAGTGAATAAGATATGATTTTTTTTAATAATTTTATTTGTATGTAGACCATTATGATTTGTTGTTTTAAGAAGTAAGAAGATATGTTTTTTTTTTTTTTTTTTTTCAATTAAAAACCATTCCTAAATATTGATATTATGTTCATGAAAATTTACATCAATCTCTAGTAGGGGTTTTCTTAAGTGAAACTAGAGCCCCGGGGAGTAGAAAATCATCAAAATTGTTTATAAAAATTATATAAGAGTTTTGTAACCAAAATTTGAACAAGAAAAGACTTAAAAAAGAGTTTAAAGATTTAAAAAATGAACATTTTATAAGAATTTTGTAACCAAAATTTACAGAAAGAAAAGACTTAAAAAAAAGACAGACTATAATTCTGGCTAAACTGCCTATGATTGTGCATGTTATAAAAAAAAAATAAGAAATAAATTGATCCAAGTATGTATGTTGGAATGGCATATATAACAAGGAATGTGCTGTAATCTTGTAAGAGGAACATAAATTGTTGGAATGGCATATATAACACGGAATGTGCTGTAATCTTGTAAGAGGAACATAAATTGTAAAATGAGGAGAAAGTTGTAAAATGGTACTTAATAAAATCGGCTAACCAGATTTAAATACACGGGGAGAGAA